>LPNX010702277.1:0-65851 GCA_001517045.1 Pseudotsuga menziesii
TATGAAAGGAGCTTCTCTTAGCTTCAAGAATTATACATTCTCTACTAACGAGGCCAACCACGGGAAGGTGCAAGCTCATTTGCCCCCCAACCCCCGTGAATTCTAACCTATAAATACACTACACTCATCACTCCCCAAACCCAACCATACAAATGAAACTCAAACAATAAAATTATAATAAATTATAGAGTACAAAATATCATGAATATAGAAACACAAACATGTCATCAAACAACAAACATATCATCATCATTATCAATCATAAATATTAGTATAAAGTATCAAACATGTCATCAAATAATAGACACGTCATCATCCTTATCTATCACAATCTGAGTAAAAAATACCATGAATACACACACATCATCATCATTATCAATCACAAACGTAATACAAAATATCATGAATACACAAACACAAACATGTCATCAAACAACAAGCTCATCATTATGTCATCAAACAACAAGCACACTATCACAATTATCAATCACAAACAAAGTACAAAATAGCATGAATACACAAACACAAACATGCCATCAAACAATAAACATGTCTTCATTATCATCATCATCATATCATAATCACAAACATATCATCATCATCAAAATATCATCAATCACAATCACAAACAAAGTACAAACTATCATGAATACACAAGCATATCATCATTATCAAAATATAATGAATACACACCCAAGCATGTCATCAAAGAATAAAAACATTATCATCATTATCAATCACAAATTGGGTACAAAATATCATGAATATACAAACTCATCATCAAAATAAAAATGGTTTTTTTAAATGAAAATATATCATTCATTTAAATTTATTTTTATTATAATTTTTTTTATTAAAAAAATGAAATGTCATTAATTTAAAAAATAACCATATTAAATAATTTTTTCAAAAATTAATAAAAATAATAAAAACCTTAAAAAATATTACAATTAAAAAAATTAAAGACAAAAACAAACTACCACTACAAGCATTACATTTCAATTTTTTATAACTACTCCAAAATTATATATATATATATATATATATATATATATATATATATATTTGAAAGGAGCTTCTTTTAGCTTCGAGAATTATACATTCTCTACTAACGAGGCCAACCATAGGAAGGTGGAAGCTCATTTGCCGCCCCCCTTCCCCCCCCTCACTTATAACCTATATGTACACTACACTCATCACTCCCCAAACCCAACCATACAAATGAAACTCAGACAATAAAAATATAATCAATTATAGAGTACAAAATATCATGAATACACAAACATGTCATCAAACAACAAACATATCATCATCATTATCAATCATAAATATTAGTACAAAGTATCAAACATGTCATCAAAGAACAAACACATCATCATCATTATCAATCACAATTTGAGTACAAAAGATCATGAATACACAAACACATCATCAGCATTATCAATCACAATCTGAGTACAAAATATCAGGAATACATAAACACATCATCGTCATTATCAATCACAATCTGAGTACAAAATATCATGAATACACAAACACATCATCATCATTATCAATCACAAACGTAATACAAAATATCATGAAAACACAAACACAAACATGTCATCAAACAACAAACTCATCATTATGTCATCAAACAAAAAACACATCATCATAATTATCAATCACAAACAAAGTACAAAATAGCATGAATACACAAACACAAACATGTCATCAAACAATAAACAAATCATCATCATATCATAATCACAAACATATCATCATCATCAAAATATCATCAATCACAATCACAAACAAAGTACAAAATATCATGAATACACAAACACAAACATATCATCATTACCAAATTATCATCAGCTATCAAAATATAATGAATACACAAACACAAACATGTCACCAAAGATAAAAAAAATAGTATCATCATTATCCATCACAAATTGGGTACAAAATATCATAAATACACAAACTCACCATCAAATTAAAAATGTTTTTTTTAATGAAAATATAATATTCTTATAATTTTTTTAATTAAAGAAAATGAAATGTTATTAATTTAAAAAATAACTATATTAATTTGTTTTTAAAAACTAATAAAATATTAAACTTAAGAAAATAAAAATAAAAATAAAAAACTTTAAAAATATTACAATTAAAAAAATTAAAACATTAAATAAAAAAGACAAAAAAATACAAACTACCACTTTCTAGCCCCCTCGGCCCACTTGTTAGCCTGTGTCCTGCCCCTTCCCACCTAATGAAAGAAACAAACATTACATTTCAAATTTTTATAACTACCCCAAAATTAATTATATATATATATATGAAAGGATCTTCTCTTAGCTTCGAGAATCATACATTCTCTACTAACGAGGCCAACCACGGGAAGGTGGAAGCTCATTTTGCCTCCCCCCTCCCCTCCCCCCCAACTCACTTCTAACCTATAAGTACACTATACTCATCACTCCCCAAACCCAACCATACAAATGAAACTCAAACAATAAACATATCATCAATTATAGAGTACAAGATATCATGAATACACAGACAAAAACACAAACATGTCATCAAAGAACAAACATATCATCATCATTATCAATCACAAATATAGTACATAATATCAAGAAGACAAACACAAACCTGTCATCAAAGAACAGACACATCATCATCATTACCAATCACAATTTGAGAACAAAATATCATGAATGCACAAACACATCATTATCATTATCAATCACAAACATCATACAAAATATCATGAATACACAAACATAAACATGTCATCAAACAACAAATACATCATCATAATTATCAATCACAAACAAAATACAAAATAGCATGAATACACAAACACAAACATGTCATCAAACAAAAAACACATCATCATTATCATCATCATCATATCATCATCACAAACAATCATCATCATCAAACTATCATCAATCACAATAAGAAACAAAGTACAAAATATCATGAATACACACACACAAACATATCATCATTATCAAATTATCATCAATTATCAAAATATAATGAATACACAAACACAAACATGTCATCAAAGAACAAAAACATTATCATCATTATCAATCACAAATTCGGTACAAAATATCTTGAATACACAAACTCATCATCATCATTATCAATCACAAATGTAGTGCAAAATATCATGAATAAACAAACACAAACATGTCATCAAACAACAAACACATCATTATCATTATCTATCACAAACAAAGTATGAAATGCCATAAATACGTAAACACAAACATGTCATCAAACAACAAACACATCATCATGATTATCAATTAGAAAGAGTGTACAAAATAGCATGAATACACAAACAAAAACATGTCATCAAACAACAAACACATCATCATCATCATCATAGCATAATCGCAAACATATCATCAAACAACAAACACATCATCATCATCATCATCATCATAGCATAATCGCAAACATATCATCATCATCAAAATATCATCATTCACAATCACAAACAAAGTACAAAATATCATGAATACACAAACACAAATATATCATCATTATCAAATTATCATCAATTATTAAAATATAATGAATATACAAACACACACATGTCATCAAAACAACAAACATATCATCATCATCAATCATCAAAGTACAATGAATGGATTATTTGTCCTCTGCAAAAATAATATCTTTAAAATTTCAATGACAATCCATACTTAATGTAACAAAAATTGCATAAATAATTTAAATTCATCATTTAAATAAGTGGCTCAGATAATTTAACAATTAAAATAATCCTCACACCTGAATTTGGTTGAAGAGAAACTCTCGTCCATAAGGAAAATCAATGTTGGACCTTGTACTTTAACTAAAACCAAAAGAAACATAACCAATCGTTACACTTGCAAGAGCCTAAGAAAACACAAAATACCATTTAGGTGATAATAGACAATTGAAAAATGCAAATATTGAACCGTGGATAATAATACAAACCAAGTGAGTTAAAAAGGTACATACTTGAATTGGATAATTATAATGCTTACTATGAATTTTTAATAGAATTAATAACATTGAGATATGGACATGGCAAAAATTAATACAAAAATTGTGTTCATATTCTCCGTATGAGAGAGAGAGAGAGATTTGAATGTACTGAATAGGTTGAAGGATGGTTTCAAGAGTCTCAAGTTAGTGAGGGAATGTTCAGATCATTTTGTAAACATATTTTATAACTCAAAGGTCAAAGGGATTAAAACAACTTATAAATGTGAAAGACAATTTAATGATAACTATAGTGGAGATTGTTGCAGGGAGAAAAATGATTAATGTGTTAAGTGGGTATAGAGAAAAAGAAAAAATATAGTACAAAAATGTGGTCTTTTAAAATGGTAACACACTTTAAGCTTGCAAAAACTCAACAAAGAATATCTAAATTGGTGGGTCCTAGAAACGAAAAATGACACTCTCTTTGATTAAATATCACAAAGAGATTGAAGTAGTGATTTGTTTCCATATTCAAGTGAGTATCATTGTTTGGCGTAGTATGGGACAATGTAGTATCATGAATATGGTGTCTTCGTTTTGGAATTATAGTGTTCGATGCTCATGATGACCATGACATTGCCTTTGTTGACTTTCAAGAAAACAATTAATCAAGGTTTTTGTTGGCACTAGACATCCAAGTTCACCTAGAGTGCCCTTATAAACCCTTTTCATAGGTCCACTTTAGTGCATATTTTTGAATAGGAGTATTGACAAGCCTTCAACCCTACACTTTTTAAGAAATTTCCAATGTTGTTATTGAATTAGAAGGTCTAATCATGCCAAAATATTAGTGGAAGATGTGGGAGTAGACATACTAAAACTTGACTTTGGAGATGTCTTCCTTTGGGTTACAATCAATTGTTCGTTTATTCAAGTAAATGCCCTTTGTTTCCATAAAATAAGGATCACTTTGGAAAATGAGATCTCGATCTTCTTTAGTTGAAAGAGGAAGGTTATGTCTTTTGTTCCACACATGAATAAATTGATTAGACCCTTCATTAGAGGGTACCAAAATTATTCTAGATGCTTGTAGATAGACTAGTTGTCCCATAAAATTTCTAATCAATTTAGAATGTTTTATGCCTTAGGGTTGAGGTGGAGATTTTGTCTTTGGGATCTTAGAAGCTTTCTTAGAAAACAATATGCTTGAGATTTTTTTTTGAGGACCTTTCTTTGTTGTAGATTCAATAACATTTTAGAATTTATCTACTTCTCTAGCAAAAATATTTCCAAAGTTAGGGTGGTTCATTTTCGTTAGAGAGGAGATTATTCATGCATCCTTTGCAAATAAGATAATAACTCAATAGTTGCATGGCGTAGGAAGTCTGAAATAATAAATATTGTGTTTTATCACTCCCTATACAAGCAACTTCTTCACCGGTTGCACAACCAAATCCACGTGGCACATCATGGTTGGGCTAGGGGAATGGCAGTCAATTTTACAAAGAATGTCTTCATAAAAAATGCTTTGAGTTCTTATGTATAAATCAAGACATTTTTTGAAAGGTTAAAAGTAGTATTGTCTAGTTCTAAGTTTCAAAGGTTAAATATAGGAAATAGGGGGGTTGTTTTGTGAGTACAACTATGTGGAAGATTGAGATGGTTGAGGTTGGTGATTGCATTGAAAAGTGCATGCTACAACTTAGGTTGACAAATAATGAAATACTAATACTAATAATATAAATGAATAAAGAAAACATCAAAATTTATAAATAATTCTAGATCCATATTAATCTTATTCTATTCAAAGGGTCAAAGGGATAGATCTCACTTTTTTGAATCCTAAAAAATGTTTGTATGTAAAGGGATTTGATCCATGTTAACACTTATAGATTCATGGATGCAAATATATTGTCTTGAAACTAAAGGAAGATTTCTATTTCAAAGTATTTGATCATTCTTTATGCTTGATTGATGTAGGTTCAAGGTATATCTAATTTATTAATTTTCAAAAAGCTAAAAAATATTAGTGAAGAGATGTCATTGAAGAAAATAAGAGGTGATGAAGTAGTAATTTGAATGAGGATTAACTAGTAGAAAGATTACTACGGCTCAGAGGCTCTGTGTTGTGGTTGAGTTCTAAGGCTCAACTACGGCTCCTTGAGACTCGTCCAGCTCAGGGTTTAGAGGTGGCAATTTCTTCTTTGCGAGTCGGAAGTCTTGCTTGACGTCTTAAGGGCGCTTCCTGAGGTCGGCTAGGGTTTCATCACGAGGCCTTCAAGAGGTTTTGCCCTAAGGGTGTGCTAAGGTCACCATGGAGTCCGACGAGGGTAGGTAAGTGACACCCTCCGCTTCCCCCCTTCCTGAAATCGAGGTCTTTACTTGACTGGTTGCTGTGAATGGAAAGAAAGAAACAAGGAAGGAGCTGCCAAAATTTGTTAAGAAGCTTGATGATATAACCAAAGTGGCCCTCCCTCAGGAATACATAATTAGAGTCGCTCTCTCCCTTGTTAATCGAGCTCTGATCAGTCAATTCACAGGGTTGTAGCCTACTCCGAAAGCCATAGAGGGATGGATCTAGAGGAATTGGAGACCTTTGATCTCCCAAAATGTGTTCTCATACTCACTTGGAAGAGGGTAGTTCTTGTTCGATTTTATGTCCAAAGTTGATAGGGACCTAATCTTCAGGAGCAGTCCTTGCTTCATGGGGCCGTAAGGGATCTACCTAAACCATTGGACCTTCGAATTCGATCCAGCAACAAGTATTTCCACAACAGTCCTTCTCTAGGTATGGTTGGAAAACCTCCCAATGCACTACTGGAATTCGGAAGCTCTAAAATAAATCGGGAACGTCCTAGACATATTTATTGATACGATGAACCCATGGATCAGTACGCATGTGCACGCATATGTGTAGAGGTAGATTCGAAAGCCGGTATGCCCGAAGCAATCAAACTAACAGTTGGAGCCTAGTCTCACTTCCAGAAATTGAATTACAAACAACTACCTTTCAAGTGTAGAGTTTGTCATGAATATGGCCACTTCCATAGAAATTGTCCGAAAAACCAAGAAGCTCAACCAGAAAAGGAAAATGATGAAGGATGGCAAGCCACCAAGAAGTATAAAACTAATCCTAAATCGGGGAAAGGGCCTCGCAGAGAGGCCAAAAATATAGATACAGTCAAAACTGCTCTGCCCCCGCTCCAAATAAGTCATATGAGTAAGCCCCCTTTAAGGCCAATGATAATAGCTTTAGTCTTCTTCAAGGCCCCGAGGAGAATGAAGCTCATGAAGCCTCAATAGATGCTTCAGAACCTCTTGTGGTAGGTTAGCGGGAGGAAGCCTCTGAAGCAGAGGAAACTGGAACTCAAACGAAGGTAGTCATTAAATCCAAATTAGAAGAATTAGAAGAAGAGGAAGAGGAATTAGAGAAGTCGCAGTTAGGCAAGAAGAAATCTACTCGCAGAAGAAAATCATCCAAAGAACAATGGGAGCAGGGGACCTATAAGGACAAGCTACAAGGATCCCAACAAAACCTTAAAAGGCTCCTAAGGAACCCTCGAAACTCCAGGCAATTAGGGCTAGCCCCAGAAAAGGGTCCCGCCTTCTGCCAAAGGTAAGTAATGAAGGTTGGCTCCCGAAATTGTAGGGGATTGGGTAGCAGAAGCAAAGAAGAAGAAATGAAATTGGTTTAGTGCACAGTATCCAAGGAAGAATATGAGGATTCTAATATGGAAATTGATAACCATGTAATTTATTTCCCATTTCTCTCACTTGCGGATTCAAATGATACCCTTCAACCTTATCATCATCAAATCAATCTTCTTATAATAATTTTATTTCCATGTCTTGAAAATACACTTCTCCAAATATTATGCAGGGTGCTTTCATAATTTTATTACAGAAAGTTTCATCACACTTTGAAATTTGATCTAATTTCATAAGAGATTTTTTAGAATCCTAGTGATGCAGGAGGATAGGCTCAAAGGATGAAGTCACTTGTGACTTCATAAAGTCAAGTGGAACATTCTAGAATAGACTTAGAGTCAAACTTGAAACTTTTGTTTTTGTTGAAATAGACGATTAATTAAATGAGAAAAAGGACTCGATCCTTATCAATGTAATAGTTAAAGTTTGTTTGAACTGTTAGGAATTTCCAGGAACTTAGGAGTAAGGCAAGTGTTTGTTGTAATAGTTAAAGTTTGTTTGAACTGTTAGGAATTTCCAGGAACTTAAGAGTAAGGAAAGAGTTTGTTGAGAAATGTTAGTAGCACGTGGTAGCTGAGTCACAAATGTAGAACAAATTCAAATTGGATGTGTAACCTTGAATTGTGATCTGAAACCAATACCATTTTTTATTTAAACCCAGTAGAATTCATTGGTAAGGTATCCTAGGGAGGATAGCTCACATAAATTTTGATAGCTTGCACAACTTGGACACTGGTATAAGCTTGAACAGTTTGAAGAGATCACAGAGGGAGGCTCGAACAGATGGCTCCTTGAGAAAACAGAGACCAAATGTGTGGCTAACGTTCTCCGTACAAGCTAGCTTGAGAGGTTAATTGAAGGAATAATATTGAATTCATATTTTTATGTTTATATTGTGTGCAATGTGAATGGGATTGATGATATATGTGTATAGCCCTATGGTAATCAGTATATTGTTATTTCGGTCTCAATTACCAGAGATAGCTTAACATATATTGTGGCTTAGTATATACAGTCAGGGAGTGATAGATTTCATTCACGTAGTTTCAATCAAAGTTGAATCAATTGAATGGCATAAAATGGATAGTAACATCGAGTACTGGAAGGCGTAGGTAGCTAGTCTGTGAGTGAGGAAATATGCAATTTCCAGGACATAGACAGAGATAGATTTGATCTCTGGGTGGTTTTTGAAAATGTTGGTTGGATAGAATCTCTGTGTGAGATTCCAACCCCACAAATCGATCTACAAGCTGTTAGTAATGCGCTGATAGAGCGGATCTCGTATTGTATTATTAAGATTGTCCTTTATAGGTATTGAAAAAAAATAGTATTGCTCTGTCTGCATAAACAGAGTTGGTCGTAATCCAAGTTGATAATTTGTGTTGGGGTTCTAAATGTGAAGTTTTCCCTGATAAAACGAGTCTCAAATGATTTTGCTTAATGTTTGATTGTAGAATCGATGCTGGAGTAAACCATTTCCACACAAGCCAGATATCAGTCAAACATTGTTGAGGATGTGTTTAAAGTTGCAAGAGTACAGTGTCAAGTGTGTTGGGAAGGGTTATGGAGTTTTGTAACGTCACCATTTGACCTGCTAATCATTATTGATGTTTGATTTTTGTAGAATTGTTTTCTGTTAATCTTTATAGAAACTGGTATTGCCTATAACTGAATGCAGAAATGAGAAATTTGTGGCATGGCAAGTGTATTGAACTGAATATACTTGGATAGATCCTCATTGGTAGACAGAAAGTGTTAAGTATGCACCACCTAGAATTTGTTCTGTGGCATTCTAGGTGAAGAGGGTAAGGGCTTCCCCACGTGGTGTGTTCCATTGGAAAACTGTGTGAACCCACATATTTCAGCAACTTAGGCAGACTTCCTCAATGTCTATCACAATCCAAATGGCAGGAGTTTGAGCATGTTATCAAGGATATTTTGGAGGCAAATTTCTATTCAATCCGGATTTTCCAAGAAGAAACTACAAGGGGAATTTTTGCTTGGAAGCTGGTTCTTAAGATCTGGGAATCTGGTCTATGGCATTCCATATGAAAAAAAGGTAAGGTCATAGATCTGTTGGGTTTCCTAAGAAAAATATATAGATTCTATTGGTTTTCTTGTGATTGAGGGAAGGTATAGATTCTATTGGTTTGCAAATGAATGGGGAGAAGCACCCTTCATGGCTTCAGAAATAGTGCTGGGATTCATGGGAGCATTTTCTCTCTGCCTTTTGTCCTACTAAAATTTCTCTACCTTTTGTCCTGCTAAAATTTTTGAGCATATAGGCTTCATTGATGCTCTATTGTGCTATCTTTGCCTCAACTGCCTCTTCACTTCTTTGTTGCCTTTTTATGTAAGACTTGGCATATAGGAGGATTCTTCGCAATCAGGCTAAGGAAGGAGAACATGTAGAGGAGTTTACTGTGTTTTCTAAGTAATTTGAGAATCTATCAAATCGGTCTACAAAAGAAAATGAATTAAGAAATGCTGCTTTAGAATCTATAAGGTCAATGATGAATAGAAAATAAATTTATTTCAGAAGTATCGCTTTTCAAAATAGGTTGACATAAACGTTTAAATGTCTTCCATGGTGAATTTTATGAAGACAAAGATGAGAAAAATAAAGCAATGGGTACCTGTAATGTGGATTCCACTGTGCTTTGCTTTGTCCTGGGTCCTTGTCTTCAGTAGATTTAGATCATAGCGCTGAGAATAATTGTTGGCAGAAGATCACGAAAATCATCGCAGTGAAGGCCACTCGCTGATGAGCCAATAAGAATAGCCTGTAACAAATCAATTTCTAGATCACATTCCATTTTCAGTATTATGATACATATGTATGCATCATAGATAATTAGGTCAACCTACCTGTTTGGCTTTGTTCATCCCCTGTGCCAAAAGAGCTTCCATTACAGCTTGCCTGGGTACCTGTAATGTGGAGTCCACTGTGCTTTGCTCTGTCCTGGGTCCTTGTCTTCAGTAGCTTTAGATCATAGCACTGAGAATAACTGTTGGCAAAAGATCACGAAAATCATCGCAGTGAAGGCCACCCGCTGATGAGCCAATAAGAATAGCCTGCAACAAATCAATTTATAGATCACATTCCATTTTCAGTATTATGATACATATGTATGCATCATAGATAATTAGGTCAACCTACCTGTTTGGCTTTGTTCATCCCCTATGCCAAAAGATCTTTCATTACAGCTTGCCATATCCTTTGTCCCCTCTTGTCCCCTCAAATGGAGTTTGCTACCATGAAATGTTGCTCATGCTCATAATTAGGTACGAAAGTTTCAACTGATATCAAACTGCAAGATCAAGATCCGTAGTTGATATATTTTTACATTCCTGTTAGCTAGGTATTAAAACCAACATACCGGGTCTACCTCCTCCACATCTGCAGTGAATGACGACCCGTCACAATATCGAACCATGGCAAGATATAATAGACTACATCTGTTGAATTGTTCTAGTTATAGAAATCTATTGAACAGTTTTCAATGGTTTCAATGGACTACATCTAGTCTTGAATCCTATTAAGAACAAATTATAACCAAATGTCTTAGAGTGTAGCTTAGCTTTGATATACCTGGATTTTGTGATTGAACATGACTTAAAACGCCTACAAATGCTATTGATTTCTCCAACCCAAGGGTATGTTTCCAGACCAACCTCCACCCTGCATAATAGTTTTCAGTTATGAGATCAATAAATCCTGCATAACAGTTATGAGATCAAGAAACCACCATAACACAAAGCATCAAGATTAGAAAGGCAACGAAAACCTTGGAGAATAAATCAAAGGAAAAATGACTTGCCTCCAAGAAATTCCACTGACACGGTCTGTCAGGCGTTTTCTGATGCAATGCCTGCCTCTGCCTCCACCTCTTAGAGAATATACATAGACACAACAACACACAGTCACAGACACAACAACATACAGTCACAGACCAAACTAGACAACAAATAACATAGGATCTCTAGACTTATACAGACCATAGTAGACGTATACCACAATGCAGGCAGGAAACCTGAGAGGAGGACGAGAGGCCAGGGAATGCCAATGCCAATGGGAGTTCAATTGGCACAATGAAAAGTATCGATGGACCGTTGCAATGGATCCCAGAGCCACTTCCCGTGTTTGATTAGCACTGCAAATTATCTCTCTCGCAGTGCAAATTGATTCCTGGAAGGCTGGACAGTTGCAATACCCTGAGATAAGCACTACCAATTATCGATTTTTCTGACATTTCTGTTACAAATGGATGGATGGGATTGCAGGATTTCAAAAGATTCATCATCCAATGAAGGGATGCTTTTTGGACGTGTAAATGTGTTTCATTGCTTTTCTATGACGTGTAAAATGTTTTTCAATGTCACTAATATTTGGATATTTATACATATTAATTTTTTTATATTTGATACTTTGAACTAGTATTTTTTTTTTCTTTTCAGTTTTTGGGAGGATTATATCAATTTTACTTTTTAATTTTTGATTTTTGTTTTATTTTTGAAATCTATTAGATATTATATATGTGTATGAAATCTATTAGATATGGGTATGTATATTCAACAATATACAGATAGAAAATAGAATAAGAAGAATGTAATGTATTATATGGTGATTAATTTTAATTGAAGATATATAAGGATATTCAGTTTAGGGAAGCTTTGAAAAAATGTATAACCATAATGATTCACTTAATTGTATGGTTTTATTAAGATCAAATGTTCCAAAAAAGTGGAATTACATATGGTTAAACTATTGATTAATATTCATAGTGAAATATAAAAATGAGATACCCCATGCATGAGACTACATCCAAGAATCTTGAGAAGGAACCTCTGGGAGCATTTGATTTGAATGACCAAATAAACATATATGTTTTTATTTAAAAAACAAAAGGTTAGATAATTCATCCCCTTATACCGGAAAATACACATACTCATGGTTTCTTTCATGAGAACCTTTGAATAAACACTTCACATAAATAATCCTAATATATGGTTGGTTATATTTATTTTCATCATGTGCACAATAAAAAAGAGAAAAAAATAGTAATAAGAATGAGTTGCATGCTCATAGGCTTGTGATGGTTAAGTGAATGATCACTAAAGTGGAATGGGATATAAGAAAACGTGGCAATAGAAAACTTGTTATGAAGATAAGTGATATTATAGGACATGAGTAGTGCCCAAAAGAAAACAATACATAGTAAGAATAGGACACCTAGTAAAAACATATTGGAGTTTAGGAGTTTTAGAGAGTTCACAGAGCATACAAAAGGAAAGTTCTTGAAATCTGCTAGATCATAACACATGCACGAAATGGAAGTGATGTTAATCCCAATGTAAGAGGTTGGTATTGATAGCACTACAAATGCATGCAAAGTTTTCATTAGAAAATGTTAATGAAGGATGGAGAGTGGGATATCATTGAAACAATAGATGCATGAATTGGGGATGATGTAATGTCCCCGACCCTCTGACCGGTGAAGAGGATGCTACCATGGCCTTAACCATCCGGGCTACCAGCCCCATGAACATGTGAATTCAAAAAAAATGCTGAAGCAAAATGCATTGAAGTAGAACATACACAGATACCTAATTATTTTTTATACATAGCAGAAGCAACATACATTCATACAAGCATTCAACATGTTCACCATATTCATTAACAGTAAAATGATTGCAGGAGTAAAATAGACAAGATTACTTATCTTATGAAGAACTCGTTTTGCAACTAGCTACGTCACTGCAACGTTCCACCCAACCATAGGCTAGCATGCTCCTAAATCTCTCAGCAATGCTGCCACCCCTGAGCTGGGCATGATTCCCCAAGGAATAAGGAACAAGCAAGCTTACACATAGCCAAGGATATACAAAACACAGCCAAGACAACATAGTTGGGTTTATTAGGCAATCCAGGAGCTAGAAAAGGCTAAATGCTAAGCTGGTGAGCTCATTACAGTGCTAGGAACACCTACATCAGAACTAGCCTAACTTCTAAGACACCCACACACACCCAGCACAAGGAATCGGTCCCTTCTCTGCTACACAGTCCCTCGGGCCCTGACTTCCCTTCCAATGCTATCGAGGGGTTGTGGAGAAGAAATCCAGCCCTCTAGCTCTGTCTGTGTGGTTTCCAAACACACCAGGTTTATCAAGCAAGCCAAGCCCCCATCCATGCTCTCAACACAGTCCGAAGACCAACCATTGCATGCATGCAATCAATCAGCAATTACAACTTAGACAGGGAAATGCCTCCTAAGTCGTTCTTGGCCCTATCATGGACAAAATGACTCCCAAGCAACTTACAACAGTCCCAAAATGTATTAGTTAACACAACTCACAACATGGGGAAAACAACAGCCTGTCCTAGGTAATGAAGCAATCAGAAAAGACTTACACAGGCCGCACTGGGGAAGAAAATACAGACTCCCAACCTGTGCGTGAGGGAAATTTGCACCAGACCTCTAGAATTCGAATAGAAAACACGCTAGATACCATTCTGCAGAAACGTGAATGACAACCGATAAGCGGCTCCCCTCCTGGCTACGTGAGATCAACAGAAAAAATGCCTGTGCGTGAGAATGAATAGACTATGGAGAGAAATGGCGTAGTCTAAAGTGCGTGAGTGTTTCAGCATCGTCGTGGAGAGAGTGGAAAACTCTCCTTGGAGTGATGGCGATGGTCCATTTTTCCTTCCAACACGAGGGTCAACCTGCTGGTGGAGTGTGTGTGTGGGAAAGGACTGACAGTCCTGCCACACTCCACTCCCAGCCATAACTGCCCCAACTAACAACACTGCTTTTAATGGTGGTTGTTGGATAAAACAAGGAAAGATGGGAAAATCAAAACAGGGTGGTGACACATGGATTTTCTCTCATGGCTCAAGGTTTGACATCCCCCCCCTATCCTTGTGAAAATCATGCCGCTTCTCAATTTAGTTTCCACGAACGTAGCTGGTTGGGGTTCATTTTAATTAAAGATGCATATTTACATGATGACAAAACTTAATATATGCCGTATACCATGATAGACCATTGGCAACGATTCCGTTCGCCGAAACATAACACAATTAAATCGATGGCGGGGATTTTGCCTTTAGCTCCACACCATGTTACAATATATACATCATGTATGTTTACTGCAATGGGGTCAAAATAAGGGTGTTACATTCCCCTCTCCCTTCAATAAAATTGTCCTCAGTGCTTTACAAAATTGGAGAAAATGCTACACTGGTATCGCCTCAGCGTTCCGCAGAATTGAACAAAAATGGGTGTGCCATTCGCATAGCATCCTCCAGCTCCCATGTAGCCTCTTCAGGTCCATTGTGCTCCCATTGCACCTTTACCTGCCCTATGGCCCGGTTCCAGAGCATTGTGACCTTCCTGTCGAGGATGCGGATTGGCTCGATTCGGAGCTCTCCCTCGAGTTCCACCTGAATCACATCCCAATTTATCACATGGTTAGGATCATGTACATATCTCTTAAGCAAATAAACATGAAAAACATTATGAGCTCTAGTGCTAGCAGGAAATGCAAGTCTATATGCAACTGGCCCTATTCTTTCAAGCACTTCAAATGGCCCACAATATCTTGGTGATCACAACTTGGCACAACTTCCAAGCTTCAAGGAACTCTTCTTTGCCCTCACTCTGAGGTAAACATGATCCCCAACACTGAACTCACTGTTCACCCTATGCTTATTTGCATAGCTTTTCTGTCTGTCCTGTGCTGTTTTTAGATTCTGCGTGATCTTTACAACCTCTTGCTCCATTTCCTTGAGCAATTCTGGCCCAAGCACAATCCTGTTCACTAGGTTATCCCAAATCACTGGTGTCCTACACCTTCTTCCATACAAAGCTTCATACGGACTCATCCCCAAGGATGCCTGCTGTCCATTGTTATAAGCAAACTCTATCAAGTGTAAGTAATCTTCCTACTTGGTTGGTTTGTCCATCACGTACATGCGAAGCATATCTTCAAGAATCTGATTAACTCTCTTTGTCTACCCATCTGTCTGAGGATGGTATGCAGTGTTGAAGTTTAGCTTTGTACCCAAATCTGCAAACAACCCCTTCCAAAAGTTGGAAGTGAACTTGACATATTTGTCAGAGACTATTGCCTTAGGCAATCCATGCAATTTGAAAATATCCTTCATGAAGATCTTTGCAATGTCATTAGTCTTATGCGTAGACTTAACCGGTATAAAATGCGCTGCCTTTGTCAACTTGTCCACCACAACCATGATGGAATCATGTTGTCTCCAAGTCATCGGCAATCCTGTAATAAAATCCATGGAAATACCTTCCCATTTCCATTCCAGAACTGGCAAAGGCTGCAACAAACCTGCAGGGTGTTGATGCTCAACCTTTACCTGTTAACATTTCATACACCTCGAAATGTACTCAGCCATATCCCTTTTCATTCCTGCCAAAAGTACTGCTTCTTGGCTGTAGCAATGGTCTTTTGGTATCCTGGGTGATCGGAATACGGAGCTTGATGGATTTAATCCATAACAACTCTCCTCAAATCTGCTACATCTGGAATATAAATTGTACCTTTATAAGTCAGAAGTCCATCTTCTTCCAATTTATATCCCTCATACCTCTTCTCAAGACTTTGCTGCTGTATTTTGTCTTTTACCTGGTCATACAATTCATCTCCAGCAACATGAATAACAATCTGCTGCCTCAAATCTGATTAGCAAATACTAAGAGATGCCACATGCATTTCTTGCACCTTCCTGCTGAGTGCATCAGCTACCTTATTCTCTTTCCCTTTTATGTGCTTGATTTCAAAATCAAATTTACATAAAAATTCCAGCCATCTCGCTTGCCTAGCATTCAGAGTAGGCTGATCAAATGGATACTTCAGTCCACAGTGATCTGTTCTGAGCTCAAATCTTCTACCCATCAAGTAATGTCTCCACATCTTAAGAGCATATACTATGGCTGCAAGCTTTAGATCATGAGTGGCATAGTTCTTCTCATGATCCTTTAGCTTTCTTGACTCATAACATATCATGTGGTTGTCCTGCATAAGGACTCCTCCAAGCTCTTGTCCGCATGCATCGGTACACACCACAAAATCTTTCTTCGGATCTGCAACTTTCAATACTGGTGCACTGGTGAGAAGATTCTTCAACCTCTGGAAACTTTCTTCACACCTCAATGTCCATTCGAACTTCATCCCCTTCTTTTGCAAAGAAGTGATGGCATGTGCAACTTTGGAGAATCCTTCAATGAACCTCCGGTAGTATCCCGCAAGTCCCATAAAAGATCTTACATCTGTCACATTTCTGGGAGTAGGTCAATTCATAATGGCTTCAATCTTTTTAGGGTCCATAGATATACCCTCTTCTGAGATAATGTGACCCAAATACTGAATTCTATCTCTATAGAAGTCACAATTGCTCAGTTTTGCATACAAGTGGTGCTCCCTGAGCAATTTCAATGTCAATCTCAAATGCTCTTCATGCTCCACCTCATTCTTAGAATAAACAAGAACGCCATCAAGGAAAACAAGAACAAACTTGTCCAAATACCTGCTGAAGACATTATTCATAAGGCACATAAATGTAGCTGGTGCATTTGTGAGGCCAAATGGTACCACTACAAACTCATAATGTCCATACCTTGTTCTGAAGGCTGTCTTATGAATGTCTTCATCCTTGATTCTCACCTGATGGTAACCAAACCTCAAGTCAATCTTGGAAAATACCTTTGCTCCTCTCATTTGATCAAAGAGGTCATCAATCCTAGGCAAAGGATATTTATTCTTCACCGTAACCTTGTTCAATTGTCTGTAATCAATACATAACCTGAGTGTACCATCTTTCTTCTTTACAAACAGAACTGGTGCTCCCCAAGGAGACACACTCGGCCATATATACTTCTTTTCCAACAACTCTTGTAGTTGCATCTTCAACTCTAGCATCTCCGGTGTACTCATCCTATAGGGTGCCTTGGACACTGGTGCTGCTCCTGGAACAAGTTCAATTGTGAAGTCAATATCCCTCTTTGGAGGAAGCCCTAGAATCTCATCAGGAAACACATCCCTGAATTCCTGTAACACCTGATAGTCCTCCAACCTAGGAGTTTCATCTCCTGATGTCTCCAAAATGTGAGCTGCATACAACTGGCAACCCTTCCTACAGAACTTCTTTAACTGCATTGCTGAAAGCTACCGCACTGAAATCTCCTTTGGAATACCTTTCACAACTACTAGGTTCCCTTCTTCATTCATGCATTCAGAAGTCTTACTGTAACAGTCAAGCTTCACCCTGTGAGCTTCTAACCAATCCATTCCAATGAGAATATCATAGGAACCAAGCGGTAGAACATTCAGATCTACACAAGTGACCAATCCATCCATGACTAATGGACATTTCTCTACCACTTCACTGACTTTTATCTTAGTTCCAGTGGCTAGCTGAACTAATCAATATTTTCTATGCTTCATTTTCTTAAAAGCACAAATCTCCACTACTCTAGGAGTAATGTAACTATGAGTAGAACCAGGGTCAATCAAAATAGAAACATATTGCTCAATAATCTTACCTGCTACTTCAACCACAGTTGACTGGTGATCTGCTTGGTGGTCCTTCAGTGCTGCATAAATCTTAGGGACTGCCCTTGCTACTTGACCCACTGTTTCTGCTTCTTGAATGTTATAAGCTGGCCTTGCACTCTCATTCTCGAGTGGACAATTTCTGTGCATGTAGGGTCCTCCACATTTCCAACATTGAAGTGGTCCTCTATTCTGTTGTGGATCCTTAGGCTTTTCTCCTGTCATTCCAACTGGTTTACTCGTAGCTTGGGATGGTTGTTTCTGTTGATTCCTGAAGTTAGAAGGTTTGAAATCTTTCTTTCTTTGGTCAAACTTCTCATTCTTCTTGTCGTTCCATGCCTTGTGGTAATCCGGCTTACCTTTGCTTTGCTCATAGCAATACTTAGCCTTCTCATTAGAGGAAATTTGGGGTCTAAAATGGGCCTTATAAGAAAACATGCCAAAATAAGTTTTTGTGAGTTGGAATTCAAGAACCAATAGAATTTCAATAAAATAAGTCAACCATAATGGTTGAATTGACATATTTGTCATTAAAAAAAACTACTTTTTTTGTTCGTATTTTCGACATATCTCATTGTGTTTTTACTCAAATTTCGATCGAGAGAGCTCGTTGGATGTGGAATTTGATTCTGCATCCAATGAGTACCCACACTGCATACTTTTGACGGACCCCGCTACCCCCAAAACAAGAAATGCTTGAAAAAATGTGATGATTACATCATCATCACATTTTTCAGGTATTTCTTGTTTTTGGGGTAGCGGGGTCCATCAAAAGTATGCAGTCTGGGTACTTGTTGGATGCAGAATCAAATTCCGCATCCAACGAGCTCTCATGATCGAAATTTGAGTAAAAACACAGGGAGATATGTCGAAAATATGAACACAAAAAGTAGTTTTTTTCTTTCTTCCTTCAAAATTAATCAATATTATTTTATTATTTTAACTAATATTTTGTTATTTTAACTATTATTTTATTATTTTCCTTAGGAGGCTCATTTTAGACCCCAAAATTCCTCTAATGTTATTGCTTCTTCAAGAGTTCTAGGTTCATAAAACTCAATTCTATATTTGTAAGACCGAGGCAATCCACTCAGAAAACGTTGGACCTTCACCTTTTCATCTCTGATGTACCAGACATACCTCAATAGCTCCAAAAACTTATTTGCATATTCTTCCATGGTCTGTTGTCCCAATCTCAGCTCATGGAACTCCTTAATCTTATCATCATAATACCTGTCAGAGAGGTATTTATGCTTGAAATACTTCTTGAACTGTTTCCACTTAAGTCTCCATTCACTGATCCTCTTTACTTGCTTGAAGTGTTCCCACCAAATGGATTCCATTCCATTCAGATTGAATATGGAAACTCTTGCCTTCATGTTTCTGGAATAGTCATGCACTTGAAAGTACTTCTTTATTCCAAGAAGCCAAGCTTCAGCCTCTTGTCCAGTCTTTACCTCACCATCAAATGTAGGAGGTTTAACTTTCTTAAATTCATCTCGAGAGCGATCCCTATGGCATCTCCTTCT
Source organism: Pseudotsuga menziesii (assembly GCA_001517045.1). Lineage (NCBI taxonomy): Eukaryota > Viridiplantae > Streptophyta > Pinopsida > Pinales > Pinaceae > Pseudotsuga > Pseudotsuga menziesii. Next base: position 19,794 of record LPNX010702277.1, read on the forward strand.
TTTTCTTTTATGAGAAGAAGAACTGGAATCCCCATTAGATTCTTCAGAGTCAAATGACCCACTAGAAGTCCTTCTCCTTCTCCTAGTACTGCTCTTGCTGCCTTCTGGTCTTGCTGTACCTGGTCCAGAGTCTATATTTCTTTGCAAGTCTGTCAAACTCTGCAACATTGCAACATTTAACTGATGCTGCTCTTCCTGGGCTTTGATCAAGCTTCTCATGGTGGCTGCAACATTGGACAGTGTCCCCCAGAATCTCTTTCCATTAGACTCTATGTCATCATTTACATTACGGATATTTTCTCCCATGGCATCTTCTGCTCGCTCGTAATAATCCCGAGCATCATACCCATCATGGGTTCTCATGACTGAACCACCTCTGGCTTTACCACACCGCTTTTTTTGGAGTATTGCACTTGGAAGTTATCTAAAGTTCTACAAATGTGTGAGTAGCAAACTGTTAGATGCATAACATTAAGATAAATTAAAACTACTTACCTTTTCTTCTGGAAATTTTATAAAACAACAATTATGCCAAAACATAGAATTTTCTCCATTTCATATTCAGTCTGTGACCACGGACAGTCTACTAAAATTTGCTGAAAACCAGTTGAAAACTGCTGAGAAATCTCTTTGAAAAAAAAAATTTTCTTAGGCCTAATCGGACCTCTTCCCAACTATTTTTCCGATTCTATGGTGGTCAAAACAACTAGATTTCTGATTTGTATCGGCGAGCAAAACAACTGTGCATTGGGTGCATAGTCCTTTTTGCAGCCACAACAGCGCAAAGTGATCTTCCTACCGTTTCCACAGGAAAACATCTAGATTTCCAATTGGCGAGTTGCTTGTCTAATTCCTTTTGCGTATCGGGCCTGCGGGGGTCTATCATTTCGCAATGGTGGCCAACAATCCCCTTATAATTTCCACGGATCACAGTTTTGTCGACAGTCGGAACGTCATCTCATTGTGGCATCAGACTCTCAGTCCTTTAGGCGTCAGCAACGACGACAAACCAATCAACTATTTTCCGCTGATCCTTTTCTTTCCTATCGGTGAAAACTTCCCCTATTCATCGCCGGTAATCCACTGTTTGTCACCGCTACCTGGGGTTACTGTTCATTACTGCTTGGGCATCGACGACTGGAGGACAAGTTCGTCGGTGAGATAGTAGACTAAGCAGCCGCAACGGTGGATTCTCAAACCTTTAACGTACCCGATCGACGATCCAATCCTCAATAACTTTTCGATGACCTTATACTTAAACAAAATTTTCAAATTTTCTTCTCATCAGCTAGTGGAAGTACTAATCATTGCGGCATCGGCAGTTGAAGCCTCTATCCATCAGAATGATAGTTTACTAGCTAGCAGCAACAACGAACATTCAATCCACTAGCTTTTGCCGATCCAAACAGCTAACCGTCACCGATCACTGATGGCCTCAACACTTAGACATTTTTTGAAAATTTCTTCTCTGTCGGCAAAAAAATTCTCTATCTTTCGCTGACTCTGTCGGCTCCATAATCCACTAATCGACGGCCCAATCTACTAATGATTTTCGATCGGTGAACTGATTTTGACTGGCATCAGCAGTTGGAGCTTTTCCTTGTCGAAAGACTAGTGCTCTAGGCTTCCACAACAGGGGACACATTAAGCACTATCTTCTTCTGATAGCTGACGATTTCGGGCCTTAGAAAATTTTTTAAACTTTCTTTACGACATCGGCGGTTGGAGGCTTTACCCGTCGGACGCATAGTTGTCTACGCATCCGCAATGGCGGGCGCTCGATCAACTATTTTTCATCGACGGACATCGAACACTTAGAAAATTTTCCACAATTTTCCTTCCAACTGTCCTCCGTCGGGTGTGTTTCCGCCTAGCTCTCCGCTGCATCGGAAGTCCTTCCCACTAAGTGTTTCGATGATCTGACCGTTCAAACACTTAGACAATTTTGTGAATTTTCTAGTCATTCACCAATTTCTCTTGGGTAGAAGTAAACATGCCTCTGCTAACTGGTCTTTCATGGCCCATAGAGGCCCATGCTGCAACTTGCAAGCTCTGATACCACACTGTAACGTCCCCAACCCTCTGACCGACGAAGAGGACACTACCATGGCCTTAATCATCCATGCTACCAGCCCCATGAACATGTGAATTCAAAAAAAATGCTAAAGCAAAATGCATTGAAGTAGAACATACAAAGATAGCTAATTATTTTTCATACACAACGGAAGCAACATACATTCATACAAGCATTCAACATGTCCACCATATTCATTAATAGTAAAATGATTGCAGGAGTAAAATAGACAAGATTACTTATCTTATGAAGAACTCGTTCCGCAACCAGCTACGTCACTGCAACGTTCCACCCAACCATAGGCTAGCATGTTCCTAAATCTCTCAGTAATGCTGCCCCCCCCCCGAGCTGGTGATGATTCCCCAAGGAATAAGGAACAAGCAGGCTTACACATAGCCAAGGATACACAAAACATAGCCAAGCCAACATAGTTGGGTTTATTAGGCCATCCAGGAGCTGGAAAATGCTAAATGCTAAGCGGGTGAGCTCATTACAGAGCTAGGAACACCTACACCAGAACTAGCCTGACTTCTAAGACACCCACACACACCCAACACAAGGAATCAGTCCCTTCTCTGCTACACAGTCCCTCAGGCCTTGACTTCCCTTCTAGTGCTATTCAGGGGTTGTGGAGAAGAAAGCCAGCCCTCTAGCTCTATCTGTGTGGTTTCCAAACACACCAGGTTTATCAAGCAAGCCAAGCCCCCATCCCTGCTCTCAACACAGTCTGAAGACCAACCATTGCACGCATGCAATCAATCAGCAATTATAGCTTAGACAGGGAAATGCCTCCTGAGTCGTTCTTGGCCCTATCGTGGCCAAAATGACTCCTAAGAAACCTACAATAGTCCCAAAACGTATCAGTCAACACAACTCACAACATGGGGAAAACAAAAGTCTATCCTGGGCAACGAAGCAATCGAAAAAGACTTACACAGGCCGCACTGGGGAAGAAAATACAGACTCCCAACCTGTGCATGAGGGAAATTTGCACCAGACCACTGGAATTCGGATGGAAAACATGATAGATACCATTCTGCAGAAACTTGAATGACAACTGATAAGCGGCTCCCCTCCTGGCTATGTGATATCAACAGAAAAAATGCCTGTGCGTGAGAATGAACAGACTATGGAGAGAAATGGCATAGTCGAAAGTGCGTGAGTGTTTCAGCACCATCGTGGAGAGAGTGGAAAAACCCCCCTGGAGTGATGGCGGTGGTCCGTTTTTCCTTCTAACGCGAGGGTCAACCTGCTGGTGGAGTGTGCATGTGGGCAAGGACTGATAGTCCTACCACACTCCACTCCAAGCCATAACTGCCCCAACTAATAGCAGAGCTTTTAATGGTGGTTGTTGGATAAAACAAGGAAAGATGGGAAAATCAAAACAGGGTGGTGACACATGGATTTTCTCTCATGGCTCAAGGTTTGACATCCCCCCCCTTATCCTTGTGAAAATCATGCCCCTTCTTAATTTAGTTGCCACGAACGTAGCTGGCCGGGGTTCATTTTAATTAAAGATTCATATTTACATGATGACGAAACTTAATATATGCCGTATACCATGATATACCATCGGCAACGATTCCGTTCGCCGAAACATAACACAATTAAATCGATGGTGGGGATTTTGCCTTTAGCTCCACACCATGATTCATTACAATATATACATCATGTACGTTTAATGCAATGGGGTCAAAACCGGGGTGTTACAGATGAACATCAAGATAATGACAAATATTAAGAGTCATCGGGAGAAGGTGGATCATTTTAAGTAGCAGAACATTAAGAGGAAAAAAATAGAGAAGTAGATAGCCATGATAAATTGTTACATATAATCAAAGTTAAATTGTAGAAGGCCCAAAGAGACAGAGGTCAACAATCTCAAAACTGGAGAATGACCATAAATCCTTTGTATGCTACCATTGCATTTTCCTTAGCATCATTGAGTTGCGGTGGTGGTAGATGGAACCCAAAATTAGATTAGAATATTGGAAGATAATATACTAAATAAAATTTAAGTGGTTGATTTTAAGGGATGAGTTCCCAATGTATATAATTTGGAATTGTATCAATGTATTAATGAAACAAACGAAGATGACCTCCATATTCTTGTGAATTTGCATGTGTTTGTATATCCACTTATGAATGCCTTGAGCATTAAATGAAATTGAAAAGATGTTTTATAACGTGTATGAGTAGTTTTGTTAATGAATTAACCTTTGAATGGAATTTATATGTGTTAAAGAGTAATATTCATTGAGTCCCATTGTTGAAAATTTGTTTTAAATACCTTTAGGTAGTAATCCAAGAGAAATATTGATGCCTTAAAGGTTTTGAAGGTGTGTTGTAGGGAAGCGATGCTGATAAGAGAGTTTGTTCATCATTAATTGAGTTGGTATGGGTTTTTGGTTTTCCCTCATCTATCACATAAGTGGTATCTATAAGAGATAATAACTCTTGTATTGATTTCTATTGATTCAGAATCCTTTATTTATACAACTAATGCGACTGTTGGAATTCATCTTCCAACAGGCTCTTTAAATTCTCACATAGACTCTCCATCTTCCGAAACTAAAAATATCTACAATAATTACAAGTGGAACCATAATCCGATAGGATTAGGTTTTCGAACCCCCCCACCCCCACCTTAATCTGAAAGGGTGTTTGTAAGTCCCAGCATGTTTCTAAACCTTTCAAAATTTTCTTGTCCAAGCGCTTTGGTGAAGATGTTTTCGATTTGCTCGTTCATGGAACAATGTTGTAGATGAACTATATTGGCCTCTACATGGCATCAAATCAAATGACACTGCATGTTGATGTGCTTGGTTCGATTATGGAATCTAGGATTCTAGGACAAATTGATTGCATGATTGTTTTCGATCAATAAATAAGCGAAGTTCTCTTATTTCTCCTACAAATATTCAAGTATATTCATGAGCCACACTATCTCTTCTTTTGCTTCAACAACAATCACATATTCTGCTTGTGTGTTTTGAATTTGTTGTAACTGATTTTTTGTGTGATTTCCAGGAGACAACTGCTAATCCAAGACTCATTGTGTATCAATAACTAGACACTCATGTCTCTTTGTCACCATCAAAGTCTAAATCAAAGTACCCTATCATTTTTGAAGTCATCCACCTTAGAGTACTTGATTCCAAATTCTTGAGTCCCCTTCACGTATCTTAGAACTCTTTTTGTAGTAGACCAATGTCCTTCATAAGGTTTGTGCATGAACCTTGAAAGGATACCAACACCATATGAAATATCTGATATGGTGGTTATAAGGTAGGTAAGGCTTCCCATAAGATGTTGGTACTTGGTCACATCGTCAAATTATTTTCCTTCAACTTTTGTTCCATAGTTGAGAGAGGATTGCATTCTATTATGCAAAATATGTTTTACAGTTGTCCAACATACTTCTTCTCAGAGATGAATATGTACTTAGGATGTTGAGTCACTTCAATTCCCAAATAGCAGTGAAGTTGTCCCAAATATGACATTCAAATCCCTTCTTCAAATCTTCCTTTATGGATGCAATATAACTTTCATTGTTCCCCCACATTAAAAGGTCGTCTACATACACTACAAGAAACACAACAGATCTTCCAACTTTCTTTACAAACAATGTTGCGTCATCAAGATTATAGTGTTTGAAATTTAACTTCCGAATATGTTGAGTTAGCTTTTCATACCATGCACAAGATGCTTGTTTTAGTCCGTACAATGAATTGACTAGATTATACACTTTTTGTTCTTGCCCTTTCACAACAAAGCCTTCTAGTTGAGACATGAATACATTATCTTTCAAGTCTCAAATAAGAAATTTGTTTTTACACCATCTGGTGGACTTTCCACCCATTTTGTGTACCTAAAAACAATAAGGTGCAGTTGGAAACCCATTTTTATATGGGGGAGAACATCTATTCATAGTCAATGCCTTCCCTCTATGCATATCCTTTCACCACAAGCCTCACTTTGTGCTTGTCAAGTGAGCCATCTGATATGTGTTTGTTTTTGTATACCTACGTGTAAGCAATTAGTTTGGTCCCAACAAGAGGGTCAACCAAATTCCAAGTTACATTCTTCATGAATGCATCATACTAATTTTGCATGGATTCTTTCCACTCATCATAAGTAGCAGCCTCTTTAAAGGAATTTTATTCAAAGTTAGAATATAAATTCAATTCACAATCAAATGAGACATCCATGTCATCACTTGATTTATATGCATCTCCTCCATCTTCTTGTCTGGTTGAGATTCTTGTTCCCATGTGTCCAACTGATCCAGATTTATGCAGGAATGCAACAGAATACACAAATAACCATAGAAACAAAGATGCAGTAGAAACAACACTTCATTTCATTAATCAAAGAACTGAAACTTGTTTACATATAGAATGGAAATAAACTAGCTAGAGTGCTGGTAGCTTATCTTTGAGAAGAGATGTGGCAGCTACATGCCTCTGAACTCTATGCTACAATGAGGCTCGAAGGCCTATATATTATTGAGAAACAATTGAAACCCTACACATCCAAAAACCTAACCCTAGGAGGTGAAACTCTAGAATGTGGGCCCCGTTGGGTAACTTGGTACATCAATTTCTCGAGGTCATAACTTTGGCATACTACCTCCATTTGACGCACATGATACATCATTAGAAAGATCTATTCAAGGAATACATCTAACAATGGAAAATATAAAATAAAAAGTGGACTCATATTTTTTTGACCATTCGATTCCAAAAAAACATCGTTTAGGGCCTCAAAATGACTCCGAAAGTTTAGGACCTGAAAACTGCCAAAAATAGTTACTTGTGCTATAATTAAGGAAACTGGAAAACTAAAAGAAACAATGGTGGGGGTACAAGTGGAATAGGTGGGTGGCCAACAATATCCTCCTGGATCATTCCTCCCCCCTTAGGAAGCAATGGTCCCCATTGCGTTGAGTTCCTCCATGAGATGAGGAAACTTCTGTTGAACTTGGTCCCTGGTGAGCCACTTTCCCTGGTGAAGGAGTTGGCCTGCTTTGACAACTCGATATAGCTGGATCTTATGCTGGTGGGTGTACTTGATCTGTGTGTCCATAATCCGATCAGTTGTGGCTTGTTCCATGCAGTCGGGGTTTAACTCTGTTGGTGTGAGTTGTTCTGCCATGTCTGATGTGTCCAGTAGAGGTGGAAAGTAGGGCTGAAGGCGGTCCACATCGAACACTGGGTGCAGACCAAGGAATGGTGGAATATTGAGCTCGAAGGAATTATCCCTGACAGCCTTGGTGATGGTGTATGGCCCATATCGTAGGGGGTGAAGCTTGCGGTGGGGTCCAGCGAGGCGCTCCTTCTACAAATGTAGCCACACTTTGTTATCCACCTGGAAGTTGTGTTGCACCCGGTGCTGATCATGCCACTGCTTGTACTTAGCATTGGATTTGTCTAATATGTTATGAACCTATTGGTGAATGTGCTAAATGCACTCAATGAAGCTTTTCGCCTTGGACACTTCAGACTGGACATGAGTCGAATCAGCCTGAGTAGCTGCAAATGGCATGGCTACGTCAATGGGACATAGTGGCTGGAGTCCAAAGCCCACCAGAAAGGGGCTGTGGTCGGTTGAGTTATGGAGGGCCTGGTTATAGCTATGTTGTACATAGGGCAGACTCTCATCCCATGTGTGTGGATGCTTTGAGTTGTACATGCCCAAAATGTGTACGATCATCCTGTTGACGACCTCTGTCTGGCCATCAATCTGGGGATGGAAAGCTGTGGACTTTGTGAGCTTGGTGTCTATCATTGACCATAGGCTAGACTAGAATGTACTAAGGAACCTGCTATCCCGATCTGAGATTATAGACTGTGGGATCCCAAAGTGTACCCACACTCATTCAAAGAAGAGTTTAGCAGTGGCTTCTACTGTGATATTCTTCTTGCAGGCCGCCATTATGGCCATCTTTGAGAATCTGTTGATGACCATGAACACACAATCATTTCCATGATTAGTATAAGGAAGACCCGACATGTAATCCATGGATATGGACTCCCAAGGTTGACTAGGGGTAGGCAACGGAGTATAGAGGCCTTGCTTCTTGATGGACAGTTTGGAAATGGCGCAGGCAGTGCAGGATTAGATGTACTTCCTGATGGCCTGTCGAAGGTTCAGCCAATAGAAATACTTCTGCAGTACCACCACTATTTTCTCGACCTTAAAATGCCCAGTGACCCGACTATAGTGCGCTTCCCAAATCATATTGGCACGCTCACTTGAAGGAACACAAAGGTGTCCCATGTGACATAATAGTGCATCCTGGAGGTGAAAATTTGGAACTTGGTTTCCCTCCAAGAGCGTCCTGTATGTGTGGCTGAATTCTGGATCGCTCTGGTATAGAAGAGGCCAATCAAAAGTCTCATGCCCACAAGAGTTGAGCACGCTGGTTATCGCCACGATCGGTGGTTGGTTGAGGTAGTCTACAACATTGTTGGTGCTTCCCTTCTTGTACTTGATGTTCAAATGAAACTGTTGTAGATATGTGGACCACTTCTGATGGTGATAATTCTGTAACTTCCCTTGTGTCCATTTGAACTGCAGGGGTTGGTGGTCTATGTGGATGATCATTTCCTTCCCCAAAATGTAATGCTTCCATTGTCGACAAGCCTGTACAATGGAATACATCTCTTTGTCATAAGTGAGATATTTGCAGACTGTGTTAGACAGTGTCTCACTGTGATATGCCACTAGATGCCCCTTTTGAGTAAGGACTGCCCCAATAGCATAGTCAGAGGCATCTGTCTCAATCTCAAATGGTTGTTGCAAGTCTGGTAATGTGAGCACGGGGGCACAACAAAGGCGATGTTTCAATTTTTCAAACACCTTCTCAGTGAGTTTTCGACCAGAAGAATTTTGCTTTTACTCCTCCCTTGGTGACTTGACTCAAGGGCCACGTGATATGAGAGAATCCCAACATGAACCTGTGGTAGAAATTAGCAAGACCCAGAAAGCTGTGAAGCTTTGTTAGAGTAGTTGGGGCTGGCCAATCCTGAATTACTTAGATCTTGGTTGGATCCTCATGTACCCCACACTCATCAATAATGTATCCCAGATACTAAACCTGGGTCATGCCAAAAGTGCACTTGTCCAAATTGGCACACAACTTGTGCTTCTGCAGTGTTTGGAGGACCTATCGGATGTGGTGGAGGTGCTCTTCCCAAGTTTGGATGAATATCAGGATGTCATCCAAGTAAAATACTACAAATGAGTTGGTGAATGGTCACAAGATGTCATCCATCAGTCTCATGAAGGCTGCAGGAGCATTCGTCAGCTCGAAAGGCATTACCAACCATTTGAAAAGGCCTTCCTTGGCTTTGAAGGCAGACTTCCACACATCGGTCGGTTCGATTGGTACCTGGTGATACCCGGACTTTAAGTCAATCTTGCTAAAATATTTTGCCCCTTTAAGCTGATCTAGGAGGTCATCAATTCGTGGGATCGGGTACCTATTCCAGACAGTGATCTTGTTTAGCGCCTGATAGTCAATACAGAGTCTCTAAGGCCCATCCTTATTTTGTACCAACACGATCAGGATCCCATAGGGCGATGAACTTGGATGGATGTGACCCTTCTATAGCAGCTCCTGAATTTTCCTCTTGATTTCATCATTCTCCAAAACAGAGCGTCGATAGATCGGTCCATTGGGCAGCAATGCACCCGGGGTCAGATCGATGGGGTGCTTGACCTGACAGTGTAGAGGAACCCCTATGTGTGAGGTGAATATGTCCCGGTACTCCTCCATGACCTTGTCCATTTGTTTTTGTTGTGTGGAGGGGTCATGTCTGGAGGTCGTGGCCATGATCTTCTTCTTTCCCTGAGGGCAGATCATCAAGAAAACAAATTTCTCAATTTTTGAAATGAGTTTACTGCATTGTTTTGCAGTAACCAAAGAGAGTGGCAGGAGGTGGTACCTTTGGTATCCTGTACAACTTATTTCCCAAAGTAACAATAACAGCATGAGGCCGAGACTCATACATAGCATTTTGCTTCCATAAGTATGGTTGACCTAATAATACATCACAAACATCAAGAGGAGCAATATCACATAATACCTCATCGGTGAAGGGCTTGATGTTGTAGGGAAGGCGACATCACTGGCTGACGCGAAGATCCCGTCCTTAGTGAAGCCACTCGATGGTGTATGGCTGTGGGTGTGCTGTGGTCAGCAAGCCCAACCGCTTCACGACCTCTGCTGAAATGAAGTTCTTTTGGATCCCAATGTCGACAATGAACTGTAGTGGGGAACCCTTTACCCACATTTGGGAGTGGAAAAGACGCTCCTCCTCCTCTGAATCTTCTGGTCCTTCCTTTTGGATCTTTGTGGTGGCAACGGTGGCATTGGGATCTGTATAGATAATATTCTTCCCTCTATCAATCCCCTTCTCAGGTTCTGATTCAGTGTCAGAGTATGCATATGATTCGGAAGCCTTTATCTCGACCATCAGTGGCTGCTTGGCCCGACACTCACTTGTGTTGTGAGTGGGGCTCTTATGGAACTCACACCACTTTCCCGCTTCCTTATTCGGCTTTGCAGTGTTGCTCTTTGCTTGCAGCTTTGGAAAGTTGTCTTGAGTCACCATCCCTTGGATGTGTCCTTGGTTTTGTGGTTTGGTGGCACCTTTTGCTTGCTTTTGATTCACAGATCCAAAGTCTTGCTTTTTCTGTTTGAATTTTTGCTCAATTTTGGTAGCATACCGGTATGCCGTGCCAAGTGAGGAGTCGAGGAAATCCATTTCCTCCTAAATGTTTCTGTGCAGATAACTACGGTACTTTAGCACCAAATGTTTCTCTGAATCTTTGATACCCAACTTGGTGCACAGGGTATGGAGCAGATTCATCAATTCATGCACATCTTGATCTCTTTGTTGCCGCAGCGTAGTCCATTGTATGTACTTGTCCTCATAGCTCCCCACAAGATAATATTGTCCCTTTATGGAATCTTGAAAAGAATTCCAAGTGGGTACAGCCGAGAAAAGAGAGGGTTCCTCCTTGTCCTTTCTCTCACAGTAGGTTTCCCACCAGTCCTTGACATGGGGGGCGGCTTTGAGTAGTGAAAAAGTAATCTTTTCTCGGTCGAAAAAGTCATGAACCGAGAAATATCCTTCTAATAGATTCAACCATCTATCTATGACATCTGCATCTATTCAGCCATCAAATATGGGAACATCAAAGCTTACTTGTACCTTAAAAGGGGTTGCACCTCCAGAGTGGCTGCTAGATGTAGATACGCCACCAGTGGGAAGTCATTGAAGGATCTGGGCGAGGTTATCCATCATCACGTTCCTTTGTTTTTCAAGGGCCTCCTCGAGCAACATTTTGAGAGGATCTTCTACGCCCTCGTATTTCTTTTCATCCCCCATGGGCGGCCATCGATATTTGTGAGGCTGATCTTGCAAAGGTTCAACCAGATCGAGCCCTAACTCTTTATACCCTGCCCTTGGTGGGGACATGCAAAGAATGATCGAGAAAGATCAAATTGCTATGATAACACTGATCTAGATTTATGCAGGAATACAGCAGAATACACAAATAACCATAGAAACAAATATGCAATGGAAATAACACTTCATTTCATTAATCAAAGAATTGCAACTTGTTTACATACATAATGGAAATAAACTAGCTAGAGTGCTGGTAGCTTATCTCTAAGAAGAGATGTTGCGACTACATGCCTTTGAACTTTGTGCTACAATGAGGCTCGAAGGCCTATATATTATTGAGAAACAATGCAAACCCTACATATCCAAAAACCTAACCCCAGGAGGTGAAACGCTAGAATGTGGGTTCCGTTGGGTAACTTGGTACATCAGTTTCTCGGGGTCGTAACTTTGGCATACTACCTCCGTTTGACGTGCATGATACATCGTTAGAAATATCTATTCAAGGAATACATCTGTAAACAACAAATATTGAGTCCAAAACAAAATTATATTTGCCTGACCATTCGATGTCGAAAAAACGTCGTTTAGGGCCTCAAAACGGCTCCGGAAGTTTAGGACCCGAAAACTTCCAAAAATAGTAAATTGTGCTATAATTAAGGAAACTAGAAAATTGAAAGAAACAATGGTGGGGGTCCAAGTGGAATAGGTGGGTGGACACCAATATCCTCGTGGATCACCAACTTCATCTAGATGGACACTTTCAAGTGTCTTTGTGGCCCATTTGAAAACTTTTTGTGATGGCCCAGGTTGATTAGATGGTGGTGCTTCATTTTCTTCAAGGTTCAATCGTTCAATCCTCTCAATCACATCGTCCAATTGAACCTCCTATTAAGGTGAAGTGTAGGAAATTATTCATGATGGGTGTTGGTGATTCAAATAAAATTCTAGAGATTGATCCAAGATAGGGATCCCTTCTTCAAGATCTGGAATTTCATTATCAACTTCATAATATGTCTTTACATGGGAAAATTTCTCCAAATGATCAAGCTGTCTATCAATAGACTCGTCATTTTCATTAGTTTAAATAAAAATGACGTCTCTAGAAACAACAAACTTCTTGTTTACCTCATATTAAAAGACAAAATGCCTTGGAGGTGTCTAAGTACCCCGAGGAAATGTATTTTTGACTTCGAGCACCAAGCTTGTCTCTTTGCTCATTTTATATCAAGGCATAGTAGGTGGAACCAAAGACCCTAAGATGCATCACCAATGGCATGTGGCCATACCACATCTCATGTGGAGTCTCCTTTTCAAGAGCATGAGATGGAATTATATTTCTAAAATAGGCTACACATAGCACTACATGACCTCAAAACATTAGTTTTACATTCTTGAAAAACATCATTGAACGTACCATATTTATTATTGTTCTATTCATTCTTTCTACCACACCATTTTGTGGAGGTTTGTAAGAAACTGCAGTTTGATGTGCAATCTCATGTTGATGAAGATAGTCTTGAAAAGCATTTGAAGTGTATTCTTTTCCATTGTTAGTACAAAGTGTGGCAACAGTGATATTGTGCTTGTTTTTCTATCCATGCATGAAATTTTTTGAATGTTTGAAATGCTTTATATTTTGTCATTAAAAGGTATAGCCAACACATTCTGGTGTAGTGTCAGGTCCCCACCCCTCTACTAGGGAGAGGACGCGACGATGCTGCTATCAATCCGAGCAATCTATCCCCATGAACGTAAAATGAAAATGCAATGAAATAGAAGATACATATGCATATGTACAAATTATTAACATATAGGGGAAGAAAAACACATTCCATTCAAGCATTCATCATGTTCCTACTAATTTATAAAACATATACAGTTGCAAGGATTGAAACACAAGAAATAATTATCTTGAAAGAAGCTTGTCCCACAACCAGCTATGTCGCTACAACGTTCCACCCAACCATAGGCCAGTGTGCTCATCAATCTCTCAGCAACACTGCCACCCCCGAGCTAGGCATGGTTCCCACAAGGAATAAGGAACACTAGAAGACTCACACATAGCCAAGGATACAACCAAAAATCAGCCAAGCCAACACAATTGGGTTTATCAGGTTGCAAAGGAGTTGGAAAGGCTGATTGTTAAGCTAGCGAGCTCAACCACAGAGCTATTGACACCTGTACCATATCTATCCTTGCTTCTAAAATATTTGCACACCCAACACAAGGGAGCATCCCCTTCTCTGCTACACAGTACCTTAGGATACTCCTTCCCTTCCAATGCTATTCAGAGTGTGCAAAGAAAAAATTCCAATTGCTCAGGATCTTGGTTTGCCTGCTCATGGCTCTTCCCCTACATATGTAGAAATGGAAAAAAAGAAACCCATGGATACTTATGATTCAGAAGAAGAATCTTTAGAGAGGTACTCTAAAAAGGGCAAGAATCTCTCAAGAAGGTTTGAGAGGAAGAAGATGAATGCTTGAAGATGCAGGGAAGTCAAGTCACTATAGAGATGTATATTGGTAGGAATACTTGGGCTGGACCTATAAATGGATTCCCTCAACCTTCTATCATATTTAAGTAATGAACATTGTCTCTTGGAATTGCAGGGGGTTGGAAAATCCTTCGAAAGCTAAAGCTGTAAAAGATCTCATAAAAATGGCTTCACCGATTGTCCTTTTTCTCTAAGAGACAAAGGTTGCCGAGGAAACTCTCCTCTCATTAAGTAAAATGAATTGGAAGAAGAACACATGGATTGCAGTGAGTGCAAGGGGTTCATCTAGTGGGCTTGCAACATTGTGGGAGGAGGATTTGTTTTCTTTGGAAAACTCCTTCAAAACTCAGCATTGGATATTTACTGAAATCCGACACCTAGCAAGTAAGACTTCTCCGTCCACATTTAATTTGTATGTTCCTGTTAATTTTCAAGAGGAAAAACATTTTTGGAAGTCTCTTGTAGAGTATGTTGATGCAAATATACCATCAAATATGATTGTGGTTGGCGATCTCAACATCACACTGGATCCAAAGGATAAAAACGAAGGAGTCTGTGGGAGGGACCCAATGTTAAAAACAGTGGAAAATTTTATCCAATTTTGGGATTTGATTGAATTTAAGCCAAAGAAAGGAAGACTCACATGGACCAATAACAGAGTAGGATTAGCCAATATTTCAGCAAGACTAGATCGATTCTTGGTTTAGAGCTCCTTTTTGGAAAAAAAATGATTTCTTCTAGCATTCTTCCGAAATTATCTTCAGATCATAAACCTATTCTGCTATTCTTTTGAAGAGGAAGAATATCTTGGGCCCATTCCTTTTAGGTTTAGTCCACTTTGGGTAGATCATGAAGGTTTTTGAAAACAGTCACACGGTCTTAGTCTTGGCCAGTAACAGGATCGCCAAATTTTGTATGGGAACGAAAAATTAAAATTCATTAAACTTGCACTTAAGGAATGGGTTAAACAAACTATGAAATCTCCATCTAGTGACAGAAAAGAGGCGTTAAATTTTTTATAGGAGATCCAATTGGAAATGGATGAAATAGGAAAAACCCCAACTAAATTGGAAAAAAGAACAACAAGCTCAGTTCAACACTTTTCGTGCATTTGGAAAGGAAGAAGAATACTGGAGATTGAAATCTCGCAGTATCTGGTTACAAGTAGGAGATAGAAATACTTCCTTCCTTCACAAGCAGTATAGAGCAAGGCTCTCTCACAACCACATATCGGAAATTTATTCCTTAGATGGACAATTTTTTAAAGGCCGGTCTCAAATAATGCAAGCGACTGAAATTCACTTCCAAGGTTTGTTTAGTGAAACTGGATTAAAAGAGAATGATTTAAACTCAGAATTTTTATCCAATATTCCCTCTTTGGTCACTAAGGAGACAAATGGAGAACTCATGGAGCCATTTACGAAAGAGGAGATCATTGATGTTATTTGGTCAATGGAGCCGAATAAATCTCCAGGACTAGATGGATTCTCTTTTCAATTTTATAGTGTGTTGGATAGTAATAAAGAAAGATCTTCTGAGGATGATCAAAGCCTTTCAATTAAAAGCTAAAATTGGAGGATGTACTAATTCCACTTTCCTTGCATTAATCCCTAAAGAATTTAATCCGACAACTTTTGAAAGATTTCAGCCGATATCTCTTTGCAATGCTTCTTATTAAATCCTTTCTAAACTCTTAGCTAATCGGATCAATTATTTTCTAGGAAAGATGATCTCCCCACTTCAAGGCGGGTTTGTCAAAGGCAGACACATCTTGAATAATGTGACCCAAGTTCATGAAGCCATGCAATCTAACTTTCAAAGACAGGAGAAAGGCATGCTAATCAAACTTGATATGGAAAATGCTTTAGACAGGGTAAGGCTTCCCTTTCTTTATAAAGTTCTTGGCTCTTTTGGGTTTAGCTCCGCATTTGCAAATTTGATAAAATCTTGTACATATAGGCCTTGGATAGTTCCTTTAATAAATGGAAGACCGACAATTTTTTTCCAAGCAACTAGGGGTCTTCGGTAGGGCTTCCCACTCTCGTTGTTTCTGTATATTCTAATGGTTGAATCTCTGATCAAAAAATTATCAATAGAAAAAGAAGCAGGGATTATTCTGAGCATTAAGTCTACAAGAGGGGTAGGCTCTATCAACCATGCTCTATTTGCAAATGATTCTCTCCTTTTGGGAGGGGCTTTACTCAGAATGGCAAGAGCTTTTAAAGGAATTATGTAAAACTTTTGTCTCATTTCAGGTGCTCTAATTAACAATAGAAAAAGTGCAGTGTATGGTTGGAATACTGATCATTCAACTATCTCGAATATATCAAATCTTTTAAAATTTTATGGCTATGACATTTGGGATCAGATCAAATATATGGGTCTTCCATTAACCTTAAGACAAAACAAACCTTCTCTTTGGCTGGAAGTAATTAGTAAGCTAAAAGCAAAAATTCCTTCTCGGGGTGGACATTGGCTCACGAAGGTAGGAAAGCTTATAATGATCAAGTCAATTCTAGAAGCTCTTCCAATTTATCAATCTTCTCTTCTCCTAGCTCCAAAATCAATTATGGATCAAATTTCCAAACTTATTCAAGATTTCCTATTGAATGTTGGCAAAGGAAATCAGAATAGATTGCATTTAGTTAATTGGGAAATAGTCATAAGACCGGTGTTAGAAGGTGGCCTGCAAATCAGAGATTCGGGTTTGACAAATCTTGTTATGGGAGGAAAATTTTTGTGGCAACTTTTCTCCGACCGTAAACATCCAGTTAGTCAATTATTATGGAAAAAACATTTGTTGGGAGGAACTTTGAGAAACCTTTAGGAAATAAACATTCCCAAAGGATCTTTAACTTGAAATTTCTTCCAAAGAGGACTGGAATTATTCCAAAAGCATTGATATCGCATTCCTAGAAATGGAAGGAAAATTATTTTGTGGGAAGATAGTATACAAGGACATGCTCCATTATCAAATAATTCCTCTCTCACATAGATAAAGCTTTGGCTTGTTAATAAAGGATTATTACAATTAGTCGATATTTTAAAATGGGAGAGCAAAGGAAACAGGGTTAATTGGCATTTTGATCTGCTGAATTGGCTTATTCCTCAAAAGAATTTGTTATTAACAGAGCTAATAGGAAAAGCTCCAATTCATCACTCAACCAAAGACCGCTGGGGATGGGGCAAATCGGGTAACTACTCTGCATCACAAGGCTACTCTGCTCTCCAAAACAAACTGTCATTATCGCACTCAGATCAAAACATTCTTTCTACAACGCACCCAGTTCATTTCTAAAATTTGTTTGGAGCTCTCCACGTGTGCCTAAGGTCAAATTTTTCATGTGGATGGTAATGCACAGGAAGGCATTGACTGGTGAAAGCTTGGAAACGAGAGGTTTCTACAACCCATTTTGATGTTGTTTTTGTCATCATGCTACAGAGACTACATATCATTTACCCATTGATTGCATCTTCACTCAACAGGCATAGGTGTTGATCCTTAAAGGTTTACCAGTGTCTGCCCTTGGGAATATTGAAACCATAATTTTTTTTTTTTTAATTGGAAGTCCAGAAATCCAAGAAATGGTTCAATCAGTCCTCGATGGAGTAAAATTTGGAAAACTATTCCAAAATTCATTTGGTGGAAAATTTGGCTTGCAAAAAATGATTTAATTTTTAATAACAGAATAATGAAGCCAGAAATTGCAGCAGCAAAAGTGAAGGCTATGCTACTGGAAGTAGTGAGAAATCAAATTAAAATTGACCCCTCAACAATTGAATATCAATGGATTGGTTCTTTGCAGCAGACAAAACCACAGAAGAATTTTGGTAAGCATTTTATAAAACCAAAATGGCAAATAAGACTATCTGAAAAGGAATTTCAGAATGGTGGCAAAGTCAAAATAAAGTTTCACTTTTTTCGATGGAGCATCCAAAGGAAATCCGGGGATTGCCAGAGCAGGGTGTTTGTTGTATTATCTTGGAGGAATGCTAGAAACTAGTTTCAGTTAGGGCATATGACAAAGTATGAATAATCAAGAAGAAATTCTTGCTCTTTTAAAAGCCTGTCAGCTAGCGAAGAAAGCCAGACATAAAGATTTGCAAATATTCAGAGATTCAAAAATTCTAATTAAAGTTCTAAATACTGATAAACATTTCAATAATTTTTCCTTGAATGGGACTATGCAAAGGATTCAATTCATCTTGACTGAATTTGACTCTGTTTCCTTTTTTCATATACTTCGAGAATTGAATAAGAAGGATGATTCTAAATCTAAATGGGGATGCCAACTTCTCACAGGAATGCTAAGTATAAATGAAGGACCTATCTTGAAGCATCAAATTCCATAAGTTTGGAGTTGTCATTTGTATTATCCTAGAAACTGAGTAGATTTGGAATGAAGAAAATATAATCATAGACATAATTGTAAATTGGTTGATGGCTTTGGCCAATCAAATTTTTAATACAAAAAAAAATACTCGTTTTAGTTAAAAAAAGGGTCACTTACTCTCTTTTTTAAAGCATACTTAATAAGATAAACAAATCTAACATTTTGAGAATGTTTATTGAATTTTTTAAAATGTATATGATTATTTTTTTAGGTAAAAAGTTATTTTTAAATATTTTATAGATGGTTTAAAAATTGCGATCTTTCACCACGGCGTATGATTGTATTGTATTTTTAGTTATGAATGTGACATTGCTGGTATTGTCTTTTCAACAATCACTGTAGCCTTTTATATACATATATATGAAGAATAAGGATGCAAGATAATATCTTCTTAAACAAGTATTTAGATCAATTTAGTTAAAAAAATAATCATAATTGATTACAATTTTTAAAATATATAATCATTATTTTATCCCTTTGGGAGGAGTTTATTTGTGACAAACTTCAAATATTGTCAATAGTGAACACTCAAACTCAACCTCAACTTGAAAGATGATGAATCCACCATAATATTGGTTACTATAATATATTCTTAAACAGGTATTTTAGTGTTCATCTAAAAGATGTAGATGAATTTGATTCCATCCTCATTCACATAGATTCTCCTTCTCGGACACCATTTCCATGGACCTCGATTAATAACACATGGCTTGTCGCATGGAGAAGTAAAGCACACATGTCATGCATACTAATATATAATAACTATGGAAAATAGTGGGTGTCATATGTAGGAAATGCTAAAATACAACTACCTTGAGTTCATACAATGTAGACAAAGCTTGGATCATTCTTGAGCATGTGTGGTGTGCACATTGCTTTAAAAGTCTTTTGCATTGGAATTGATGGGTTGGTCACAAGAATCACGAAATCTAATTTTTTTAGAGCATGAACACCATGTCGTGCACTATGAGGATGTACCTTGCAACATGGAGGATGTCATCATAGAGAAGATATATGCTTATAAATCCTAGGCTAAATCTACCCAAGTTGTATGCTACTAGGTATAGAGTAGAGCATGAGCATAGAGAAGATATAGAGGCTCAAACGAGACATCTGATAAACTATGCACAAAGAACCCCAAAATGTAATAATTCTCCTTAGAGAAAAAGACTATAGAAAAAAATTGGGTAATGTTTGATAAAGGAATTTTATATTCAATGTCACTAGTTTTTGGATGTGTACTTTTTTGTAGTTGATACTTTGAACTAGTTTCCTTGTAGTTTTTTGGAAGACTATATCAATTTCACCTTTGATCTTTAATTTTTGTTTTATCCTTGAAATCTATTAGATATGGGGATGAATATTGACATCAACAACATAATGATAGAAAATAGAATAAGGAGAAGGTAATGTATTATACGGTGGTTAATTTCCATTGAAGAAATATAAGGATATTGAGTTTGGGAAGCTTTGAAAATAGTGTACAAATGTAATAGTTCACTTAATTGTATGTTTTTATTAAGAGCAAATGTTCCAGAAAAGTGGAATTGAATATGGTCAAACTATTGATTAATATTCATAGTGAAATTTAAAAATGAGATACACCATGCATGAGACTAAATCCAAGAATCTTGAGAAGGGGCCTCTAGGAGCATTTGATGTGAATGACCAAATAAGCATATATGTTCTTATTTAAAAAAGAGGTTAGATCATCCCCTTATACCAACAAACATACATACTCATGGTTTCCAATTGAAAAGTAATTCTTAAATAGTTAGATTGTCATTTATGTAGGTCCATAAACTAAATAACTATGGAATATTTGACGAGATCCTTTGAATAAACAATTCACATGAATAATCAAAATGTATGGTTGTTTATATTTATTTTCATCATGTGCACAATAAAAAAGAGAAAAAATAGTAATAAGAATGAGTAGCATAGTCAAAGATAGTCCCATTTTGAATAGAAGGTCTAGTAACCTTGCATTGGTTACACACTACAATCAAAGCCCCGTATGTCAATCACTCTTGGAAAAGTGATATATTTAAAGAAGATAGTCCTTCATGGATAAGATGCCATAGTGGGTAATATATTGACTTGTAAAAAAATGAATTTAATTTTTGAGGAGGTTGTACCCATTCAAAAAGAAAAACAACATATTGATAAAGAAAAAATGAAACTCTCAAATATAGTAGGTAACTTGTTGCTCTCACATTTCCTCGTGTGGTATTCCACATTAGTTGTAGGGTCTAGGTTTTTGCAACATATAAATGCCAACATTCCATGATCATTATGACAGTGGGGGTGTCCACATAGCTAGTGGCATTTCCACTAACATAATGGTTGACTAGTTGCAAGATGATATGTCATGCCCTTCAATCTCAACGTGATTAATTAATGTAAGTAAGCAAATTTTCTTCTCAATTAGTCACACTACTATGAGTTATATAGCATGCACAACCTCTGGTAAATCCATTTTTTAGTAGAGTTTAACTTTTTTTAAAGTTGGATTTATCACATGTAGATGACAATAATTGTAGGGGGGTGTATAAGGATAGGAGGAGGAGAAATTTGCTATAAGGTACCATCCCATATCTAGGAAACACAATTTAGAGCTGTTAAGAAAAATGCATGAGGGGAATTTGTTGTGTCCAACACTCTTGACAATGCAGAGGAGGTTGCCATGTAAGCCCTTCCATTTTATGTAATGTTAAATGTATTTTTATGTGATATCCAAACCCATTTTGATGGATTCCATATCATGACTATACACAATGCGTATGATCCAAGATCCTTGGGAATGGGAGATGAGGGGCACATGCTTTTTCTCAAGGATGTTTATTAAGTCATGTATGATAAGATCCACATTGAAAGAGGCTTGAGTAATGCATAGTTGATTAGTGACACACATAATTAAATATAGTAGGGAAGAGATGGAAATAATGTTATTTTGGATTGTTTCACCGGCCTTTCCATCCAATCCCAATGCCAATGCTTGTGTTTAATAAAAATTCTTGGTTGATTTTTCAAACAATGCTAGAGGTGATTCTAATGGAGGGATGGGATTGGACAATGTAAATATATTCATCTTCCAAAGGAGAGGATGAAGTGATATTTTACATTTAGATACCAAAAGCACAATTCACATCATCTTAATATTGTTAGCACATGGACATAATCTATCATCCTAGTTTACTCATAGGGACATAGAATCAATTAGAATTCAAATAAGGGCCACAAAGCACATTCCTTATAAAATAGTTAAAAAAATGATGGTGCGCATTTGGTAAATCTATTTGAATAAATAAAGAGGAAGATATGATAGGAGAATTTATAGAAACTATTTTATGATGCAAGAGCACCAGAGTTACTCTAGCGATATTCAATTTGAGAACACCAAGGATGGCATGAGCATGCAAACCAAGAATGGTTTGGAGTCCAAGACAAATGATAAATGTGAGAGGATCACCGATACATAGCTCCTAGAATAGTAAATTAACAAAGGGTATGAGAATGTTTTCAAATAGAGAATGCTTGAAGTATATCAGGTATTGAGAATATGAGGAGACTTTGAAAAATTAATAGGTTGTCAAAATGGAGGATGCGTGCATCAAAGATAACATTGTTTTGGATGTCACCAAATAAGCACAAATATATTATAATCACATTATACGGATTATGGCTTGTGAAAGGCATCAAATATTGGTGGACTAAAGAGAACCTAATAAAGCTAGATTACATGTTGGATGGCATCAAAATAGAGGCATCATTGAGATGATAAGAAGAGGTACATGGAAGATCATAGGCTTGTGATGGTTAAGTGAATAATCACTAAAGTGGACTGGAGATGAGGCTAAAGCCTTACACAAGAAGAACTTGTTCAAGGCCAAGAGGATTATTGTTGATTCTATCAAGGATCACCGTATACCACATGTCTCTTCTTTAAAGACACCTAAAGAGATGTTTGATTCCTTGACCAAGCTATTTGAAGGAAAGAATATAAATCGGAGGATTACCTTGTGAAATCAGTTGAAGAATGTGGAGATCCAGAATATAGAGATCATACAGTCATACTTTACAAGGGTCTCTCAGATCAAAGAACAACCTAAAGCTATGGGAGAAGACATAGAGAATGGAGAAGTTGTGATGACCACCTTGAATGGTATCCCTAGGTCATGGGTATCTTTTATTCAAGGAATTTGTACTAGAAGGAAGTTAATCACTTTCAGTAGGATGTGGGAGGAATGCTCGCAAGAAGAAGCTCAACTTGTAGCTTGGGAAGAAAAGATGGGAAATGAAGACCAATCTCTCACAACACACACCAACAACAACAAAAGGGAGCATTCTCATCACAAGAAAGAAAAAGATCACCACCATAATCAAAAGGATAATCTTAGAAGACCCAAAAGAGATCTATCTAATGTTATATGCTATACTTCTGATGAGAAGGGGCACTTTTTTCAGACATTGTTCCAAGAACAAAAAGAAGAAGAACAATAAGAAAAGACATCATGCTCACACTGCTGAGGATGATGAACCTCCCAGGAAGAGAACCAAAGGGGATAGTGAAGATTCTTCAAGCAATGAAGAATATTTTCTGATTTCAGCCCTCACATGTACCGTGTCACATGAGAGTAACAATTGGCTTGTAGATAGTGGGGCTTCCAAGCATATGACAAGATTTAAAGAATCATTTGTGAATCTATCTGAACATGAGTCACCTCACAAGGTGAAACTTGGAGACGACTACCAATACCCTATAACAGGAAGTGGTGAATCCTCTTACAAGCTAAACTTTGGAAAATATTTAAAGATGAAGGATGTTCTATATGCACCAAGACTCAAGAAGGATCTTCTCTCCATATTTGCATTGGATGCAAAAGGTATGAGGGTTGCATTTATTGATGGCCAAGTTCTTATGTGGCTAAAAGGAAATACCATAGATGATGCAGTGGTGATTGGAGAGCAAGAGGGAGGCTTATACAAACTGAAGGGACAACTTGAACAAGGCTTGGTCCATGACTCTATGGAGCCAAGTGAATTATGGCATAGAAGGCTTGCACATGTGCACTATCACTTGCAAGCAAAGCAGTTAACGGTCTTCCTGAAATTTAGACAAAGCATGAAGGCATCTGCAAAGGATGTGCAAAGGGAAAGAACATAAGGAAAACATTTCCAAGTAGCGAGAGCAAATCAAAAGGAATCTTGGAAGTCATCCAATCTGATGTATGCATCCCAATGTCATCCAATTCATTGAGTGGGTATGTATATTATGTTTCTTTAATTGATGATTTTTCTAGGAAGACCTGGATATATTTCTTGAAGAGCAAAGATGAAGTATTCAACAAATTTAAGGAATTCAAAGCCCTGGTGGAGAATCACACAGAAAATAAAATCAAGACCTTTCAATCAGACAATGGCAGAGAATTCACATCAGAATAATTCAAGGAATTATGCAGAGAGTCATGGATTAAGAGGGAGTTTACCACTCCATACAATCCACAACAATGGAGTTGCAGAGAGGAAGAATAGAACGATTATGGAAGCAACAAGGGAAAGGCTTCATGATTAGGATCTTCCCATGTATCTACGGGAAAAACTTTGCAAGAACAGCCATGTATGCACAGAATCGTACTCCACACAAAGTACTAGACAACAAGACACCAGAAGAAACATTCTCTGGTGAGAAACCATAAGTCATCCATCTCAGGATATTTGGATTCCCAGTGTACATAAACATTCCAAAGGAGAAAATAACGAAGTTAGACCCTTCAGGAAAGAAGGGCATATTTGTGGGATACAGTGAAAACTTGAAGGCCTAGAGAATATACTTTTCAGGGTACAAGAAGATTGATATCAACAGGGACATGAGTTTTGACGAAGACTCAGCTTGCAATAAATCTAGAAAACTCCCTATTGGAGACATTGAAGAACTAGAAGTACCTAGGATCCAAGATACAACAATGAATTAAGAAACTCTAGAAGGAGATCGAGAAATAGAAGAACCTTAGGAACATGTAGATCCACCCCATGAGAAGAATTCTTACAAGAGGAAACCAGCATGGGTACGAGAGGTTATCCCAGACACAGAGAGATATGGTGCTCTAGAAGGAATACATAGAGAAAGGAAGATACCTAGGTCATACTCTAGTTATGTAGCCCTATTGTGCGACATCATTAACAAGGAACCTTCCAGCTATGAGGAAGCAACAGAAAATAAAGAATGGAAGGATGACATGATCAAGGAATACTAGTTGATCATAAAGAATGATGTCTAGGATGTGGTACTGAGACTAGAAGGGAAGTCTATTGTGACTTCCAAGTGGATCTACAATATCAAGCATGCTACAAATGGCAGCATAGAGAAATATAAAGCGAGATTTGTGGCACGTGGATTCTCCTAGAAGGAAGGGATAGATTATGAGGAGACTTTTGCACCTATAGCTAGATACACTTCCATCAGAATAGTACTTGGTTTGGCTGCAGTGATGAAATGCAAGATAGACTAGATGGATGTCAAGAAAACATTCTTGAATGGTGTAGTGGAAGAGGAAGTGTATGTGGAGCAGCCACTCGGATTTGAGACACATGACAGGCAAGCTCATGTGTGCAAATTGAAGAAAGCTTTGTACGGATTGAAGTAGGTGCCCATGACATGGTACGATAGGATGGCCAACTTCTTGACTATTTTGGGCTTCACCAAGAGTAAAGAGGACTCCAACCTTTACTACAAGGTCAAGAAAGGGAACTCGAGAAAGGGAACCCAATCATACTACTATTGTATGTAGCTGACCTATTTGTGATAGGTGATGATGGGTTGATTGCTGATACAAAGAGGAAGTTTGCTGTCAAGTTTGAGATGAAGAACTTGGGAATGATGCATTATTTTCTAGGTATGGAGGTATGGCAGAGTACAAACGGGGTATTCCTTAGTCAAGGGAAGTATACAGTAGAGATCCTAAAGAGATTTGGGATGATGGACTGCAAGACAATAGCCACACCCATGCATTGAACTTAAAGCTACTTTGTGATGCTTCATCAGAGTTAGTTGATGCCACAGTATATTGTCAGATGATTGGATCATTGATGTGCCTAACGAACACGAGACCAGACATATGTTTTGTTGTGAACACTTTGAGATAGTTCTCGACAGATCTGAGACAAGTTCACATGGTTTCTATAAACCGTATATTGAGGTACTTGAAGGGTACAATTAATTATGGGATTAGATATGATTTGAATCAAAAGGTTAACCTATAGGGTTATGTTGATTCGAACTGGGATGGAAATGCCTTAGATAGGAAGAGAACTTTGGGGTGCTACTTCAGTATGGGATCAAGTGTGATCTCTTGGTTTAACAGGAAGCAGTATTGCGTGGAATTGAGTATAGTCGAAGCAGAATATGTTGCAGCTTGTTCAACTAGTTGTGAGGCAGTATGGCTTAAGAAGCTACTGCATGATTTGTTTCATCTCCAGTTAGAGGCGACTTGTATCTTGTGTGACAACCAAATTTGTGTAAAGTTGTCTAAGAACCCAGTGTTCCATGACAAGTCGAAGAAAATTGAGATCAAGTACCACTTTATCGGGGATATGGTGCAGAGAGGAGCAGTGAAGCTCCAGTATGTTGCGACAAATGAGCAGATAGCCAATGTGTTAACCAAGCCATTAGCCATAGTGAAGTTTGAATACTTCAGAGAGAATCTTGGTGTACTTTAGGTTGAGGTTCCTCCCAAGGGAAGGTGACAGGTATAGAAGATGTAGATGCACGAGAGCCTTTCTCATATGGTGGTAGGTGTGCTCCCATGGTGTAGATGTACGGGCTATAGTCCAGATGTGTGCATTTAGGCTGTGCTCCGAGTGATTATGAGGTGATATGAAGATGACGAGATGATAGTAGGGGAAACATGTTTTTCAAGAGGCATATAATCAGTCTTGGGATGCTCCTTTAGGTTTTGCAGAGGCATATAATAAGTCTTGGGAGATCCTTCAGGTTTTGCAGAGGCATATAATCAGTCCCAGGAGATCATTTAGGTTTTGCAGAGGCATATAATTAGTACTGAGATGCTCTTGCAGGTTTTGCATAGGAATATAATCAATCATGGGAGATCCTTCAGGATTTTCAGAGGCATATAATTAGTCCTGGGATGCTCCTTCAGGTTTTTCAAAGGCATATAATTAATCCTGGGAGATCCTTCAGGTTTTGCAAGGAAATAAGTCATGAGCTATACCTACTTAATGATTTGAAGACCTACACAGAGGCTAGGCCTACATCCAACATAAAAAAGGGTTGGATCTGTAGAACTTCCTATGACGATTAGATTCAAGAGATAGCACCATTTGATCGAGATGATGAGAACAACACCAATAGTGACGATGATGATCCAACGTTCAAGACTTGTGCCTATATGTATTGATGTCTATGTCAAGAGAATACCTTCCTAGTTAAAAGGGAGTGTTAATGTAATTGTAACTTCGAAATATATTCACTTGTATATTTCATATTGTATTTTATTGTACCCCGACGAAGATGTTTGTTCCTCTGATCGAGAGATTCATTAATGTAATTACGTCATGTAAAGTCATTGAGGTTAACCCTCCATTGCATGTCAGGGCATTAGAACCCTTAGTTAAGTTATATTAGGGTTATTAAACTCTCCTAGAGAAGTTGACCCTGTAGGGAAAATGTCAAGTGGAAAAAGGTATAAATAGAGAGCGTGACTCTCTATTTTAACACACACACTCACTCATCAATAGCGCATTAGAGAGAGAGGACTAGATTGCACAAGTGAGAGAGAGAGAGAGAAGTTGTCGATGATCACATTTATACTTTTCGGTTTTACTTTTGCTACTTGTGCTCATTCTATCTCTGAGGAAGTTACGGGGTTTTCTCCTTTATGGTTTCCTCGAGCAAAATCTTTGTGTCTCTTGTCTCTTGTGATTATTGTTGTGCATGCTATTCTCTTAGATAAGATCCTAGATAATATTGAATAAACTGTAAAAATCTAACAATATCATCATAGTATTTGGCAGCCACAAGATTTTTGAGTAGTCTCTTCCATTATTTTTCTCATTCTGATTTCTATTCCATAAGTCGATTCTAGATTTAAAAGTTAAAATCCTTGTTTCTTAAAAGTAGTAGATCAGGTCACCTTTTGTGCTTGTAACTAAAAAACCAAGTAGGAATTTACATAAAACCCTTAGATACCAAGTTTGGCTCAAATCCAACTCCATTTTCCCATTTACTAGCATTGGTCCTCTTTGGAGTAATTTGCCCTCCTTGGGAAGTTGATCTTTTGGCTTGTTTGGTGATCCAGGAGTTACTTGATCTTTGTTTAGTACTCCTATATTACATCAAGTAACTACTTAGAGTGTCAATAATCCATTAAAGCCTTAATTTCTATCCACATTCCATCTTACTACTTAAACCCTAGTCGAAACAAATTGGGTATTTTACATTGGCACCTTATCCCCCTAGATCTAGTTTGTAATTCTTACTGCTGGGGTAATTTCACATCAGTTGATAATCTCATTTCCTCATTAAGCCTCTCAAACTATCCTAAATTTCTAACCTTAGTAGTTATTTGATAGAGCTAGGGTTTCAATTCAAGGCATCAATGTTCGAGTTATTGTTTAGATTGTTTGTGTGTCTTGTTTTGTTTGTTGGCCTTCATTGGCTGACAAGGGTCTCCCCGTTTCTATTGATATTTTTGGTAGCTTGATATAAAGTGACAAGAGCCCGTTTGATGTGACAACTACTCCATTAATAGTGGGACCTTATGATGCCACTTGGTTAGTTTCCCCACCTCTGCTGTCTTGGATAGGATACCCTTTAGTGTTAGTTAAATCCTGAGTGATAAAAAATTTATTTGGCATATTTGGTGTCTTTTTAGTGGTTTTTTTTGTCTTTTATTGAACAGGTAGAAGGAAGTGGTGATGAAATTTTGAAGATTTGGGCCATCTGAGACCCCCTCTTCCTTTCTACCTTCTTCAAACTAATAAAAACTTTGAAAACATGTTAGTTTGTTGGTCCTAATCTATAAAAGACCACAACAATTCCCAAAATTGTAAAATCATAAATAAAATAAGTGGGATACCTAGTGCCTAGTCCCCATCCCCCATGGGGGATTAGTGCCATTTTCATGGTGTGTGTTTTCTTTGTTTTTTGCTTTAGTATTTATCTATTAACCTTAACTTAGTTTCATTTTCTTAGATTATATTGGTTTAAATGCTTTTATTTTTTCCCTTTTTGCCTAAAGTAATGAAGCAAGACTCAAGTACTCCACTATGCTCTTATGACTACTGCAGGTTTTTCGTGATCGCTAGTTTCAATCAGAAAGGGGATTTCAAGTGGATAATATAGTAGGGAAATCCATTTGAAATATTATTGTCGAAGTGATAGGTTACTTTTAACATGGTGTGAAGTGTTAATTTTATTGTAACTTTGAAAGATATTCCAAGTAATATTGTATTCCTCCCCAGGGAGATGAGTTTGGTCTTGTCAAAGTCATTAAAAGAAGCAATGTAAATCCTCGGATGTAAGTTGGGTCATTAGTACCAAAGTGTCGTTATAATAAATGCTATTTGTGATGTCCAGTTGGACAAGTCCAACCTGTAAGCTAGAGAAGTTGGCCCCACTAAGTAGGAGGTCAAGTCAACAAAAGAATATAAATAGGAGGCACCTCCCTTCATTTGTACTCACTCACTCAAGCTATTCTTAGCAAGAGAGAGAAGTAGTAGCACAAAAAAGAGGAGGAAGTTGTTGTCTGCGTCTTACACTGCACTAGTTGAGTTCTATGTTGAGGAAATTTTGCGGGGTTTTCTCCCTTGTGTTTTCCCTGAGGAAAATATTTGTGTTCTTATGTTTTTTTCCATGTTGTTCTTTCAGTGATCTTCTAGTGGCTAATTGTTTAAAGATATCATATAAACAATTTTAAAGAAAAATCAACATGGTATCAGATCCACCCTGAAATGAGACATTGCACATCTAGGGTTTGTTGTTCTTAAAAAACTTCTCAATAGATCAACCTGAAAAGAAGGCTCCTCCAACTCACCTCTAAAGGGCACATCTTTCTGTGGTGACAGAACTGAAATCCAAGAATTTTCAATTTTGGACTTGTTACTGCTGCCGGGACAAACAAGGGTTTCAGTTTTCCAGGGCTCTCATCATCAATCTCAGAAAAAGGAAGATACAGTCTACCTCACCTCATGAGGGAGCATCTTTTCCATCATTCAACTCCACCTATGATCCCAGCTGCAAAATTAGGGTTTCTACTCCAAACCCTAGAACCTCTAAATCAAGGGTTGTCTTATGTAAGTAAGTATTCTTTTATCTTTTTCCATTTGAGGTTCTCAGTTTCTTAAATATGAAAAAGAATACCAAGCTAGATGAAAATCTTGAAGGGGCTAAAAACTTCTGAGCATGGAATTACAGAATCATGCTCATCCTCCCAGAGAATTATCTAGATCAATTTGTAAAAGAGGAGATGAAAGAACCATAAGAAGATGAAGCTAAATCCAATCAAAAGAAGGATATGATCATAGCTAAGAGAATCATAGCTGATTCAATCAAAGATAACTTGATCCCTCAGGTATCATCCATGAAGACTCCAAAAGAAATGTTCAATGCCCTATCGAGTCTATTTGAAGGAAGGAACATTAACAGAAAGATGACCCCGATGAATCAACTCAAAGGTGTAAGAGCTCAGAAGTCAGAAACTATGCAATATTATTTCACGAGATCACCTCAAATCAAGGATCAATTAGAAGCCATCAGTGACATAGTTGAAGAAGCAGAGGTTGTAATGACAACCTTGAATGGCCTTCCAAGAGATTGGAAAGATTTCATCCGAGTAATCTGTTCAAGAAGAAAGCTAACCAAATTCTAGAAGTTATGGGAAGAATGTGTCCAAGAAGAAGAGAGAATAGCAGCCATAGAAGAAAAGCTAAATGAAAATGAGGATCAAGCCTTAACTGCCCATACTAAAGGCAAAAGAAAGAGCCATGACCATCCTCCTAAGACTCGAGGTTTTAAAAGACCCAAGAGAGATTTCTCAAGCTTTGAATGCTTCAACTATCACAAGCTAGGACAAATTGCAATCAACTATCCCTTGAAAGGAGAAAGACTCAAGAAGATGAGAAGGTTTCAAGCACATGCCGCTGAAGACAATGATCAAGGAGAAGAAGAGGAAACAAAGAAGGATGAATATTCCAGTGAAGAGTATGTTTTGATCTCTGCCCTAACTGGATCAGTATCACTAGGAAATGATATCTGGATGATTGATAGTGGTGCCTCCAAACACATGAATGGTTTCAAGGTGTCACTCTCATGCCTTGAACAAAAGGAATCTCCACACAAATTAATGCTTGGAGATGATTCCCAATATCCAATTAAAGGGCTAGGAGAAGCATCTTATAAATTGGATTCTAGAAAACCTCTGAAGATGAAGAATGTCCTATATGTCTTAGGACTAAAGAATAATCTTCTCTCTATTTCCTCCTTGGAAAAGAAAGGCTTCAGAGTTTCCTTTATCGATGGAAAAGTCCTCATGTGGACCAAACGAAAAACTATCGATGATGTAGTAGAGATTGGAGTTGAACAAGGAGGTATCTACAAATTAAAGGGACATATAGATTCCACATTAACAACAAGCACCATCAATCCAAGTGAGCTATGGCAGAAAAGGCTTTCTCATGTTCACTACAAGGCTATTCCAATTGTAAGCAAGGTAGTAACTGGTTTACTAGAAATCCAGGCAAAACATGAAGGAGTGTGCAAAGGATGTGCATAAGGGAATAATACTAAGAATCCCTTTCCAAAAAGTAATAGTAAGGAAAAAGGGATTCTAGACATTATTCACTCATATATATGTGGACTAATGCAAACCACTTCATTAAGTGGGTACTCTTACTATGCCTCCTTCATGAAATGATTACTCTAGAAAGACTTGGATATACTTGTTGAAAAAGAAGGATGAAGTATTTGAAATATTCAAAGAGTTTAAAGCTCTAGTAGAAAACCTTTCGGAAAAGAAAATCAAAATTCTGAGGTCAGAAAATGGAGGAGAATTTACTTTGAATGAGTTCAATGATTTCTGCAAAGAGGATGGACTTAAGAGGGATCTCACCATTCCCCACAATCCGCAACAAAATGGTGTGGCAGAAAGGAACAAAGGATCTATCATGGAAGCTGTGAAAACCCCGATCCATGACCAAGATCTCCCAATGTACCTATGGGAAGAAGCAGCACAAACAACAGTATATGTTCAGAATCGAATATCTCACAGTGCTCTTGGGAACAAAACTCTAGAATAAATGTTCTGTGATGAAAGTGTTGGGCTAAATAGGGCAGACTCAGGTTTCACCTTTTAACTTCGCACCAACAAAAGACCCACAGTGTTGGCCCTTTCGGCAGCAGCCTGCGAACAGGCTATAGTCTCACTTGAAACAGCTATGGGGTGTCGCAGAATCAAGTTTCTGCAAATATAAGAGAGATTCTTACTATACCTTTAGTCTTTAACTATTAATAATTACTTAACACAATGCTTGTATTATCAATTATGCAGCTTCGCGATTAGATAAATGAACAGTTACGTGCACAACCCTTACCTGGGAATTCACAGCGAAGTTAGTTATTAACAACAATATTACTCTATCAGTTATTTACTTAACAATGCATAAAATATAATAACAAATCACACAAATGAACCACAACACCAGATGTCACGTGGTTCACCCCCAGTGTAGGGGCTACGTCCATAGAACTGCGCTTTATTTAACTCTTTACAACTAAAACGACAGTTCTGATCTGCGCACTCAGCCACAGATCTCTTTAGTCCTCAAGCCGCGCACACAGCAGCAGGCCTCTGCACACACAGTTGCAGATCTTCCTTTTCACCAACAAAACCCCTCTGTGCACACAGTTGCAGAGGTCGTCCACACACACAGCTGGGACTTAACCTTCATACAAAAACCCTTATACAATCTCTTATCTTCGCATTACATTTGCTTCATAAGATAATCATTCAATACCTAACCCTACTTCTTTACATAAGTGCCTATTTATATAGCGCACTGTTACAAAACCATGGATTTACACCATGGGCGCCCAAAACCCTAACCCTGGATTTAACCCAAGGGTTAATTACAAAAAGGGGGTTCGACCCACCCGCGACACCCCTAAGACTATTTTAGGTTGTAACTCCGCTTACACTTCCTCAAAAACTACGGAGTTACCAAAACTAAGGACCTTTTGGGTTGGAGCCCCAACAGGCCCCTAAGACTCACTTGTGGCCCATCTTGGGGCACTCTGCGACTCTTCTGATGGGAGGATATTCTTTGTAAGGATATGGAAACGACTGTTGAGGTTGTATATAATGTCATCAGCTACTTTCTCTTTTTCCACCAATTCCTGCAACATTGAGGATGATACTTCATTAGCCTTTTCCTGTGCAAAAGTATCGTAGTTCTTCAAAATTTTGAGCTGACTCTCCGTAGCATTGCTCAATTCCAATGCTTCATCGACAAGTGACTGTAGCGAATTTTCCAGTAGTGTTACCTTCATCCTGCAGGATTCGATTTCCTGCTGGAGCTCCTTGCTTCGCTTCACCTTAGCCATTTTCTGCATAGGGGGCAGCGTCTTAATTTCTGCTCTGACTGCATCTAATTCTGCCTGTCGCAGATTGATGGTTTCTTGTACCTTACCTATATCTGGGTGGTCCTGTAGGTTCGACCATGCTTCGATACTGTCTTCCAGCAGCTTTGCTGCGCTGCCCACAAGATCTGATATTTTCGCTGCTGAGGCCTGGATGTCCTTGTGGCGCTGTTCTTGGACCTCAGGTGGAGTTTCTGGAGGGATGCGAAGTTGAAGCTCCGCGATCTGATTCTGGTGTTCTGTTTTTAACTTTTTGATTTCACTACGAGACTGTTGGGCGTAGTCTCTCAGCTTGGTAATTCTTTGCTCTGGTTCCTCTTCGTCTTGGATGTCGAAATTAGGAAGACTCCGACATGCCTCATCTAGCGCTCGTGCCAATGTAGCTCTTGTATGTTCAGCCTCTTTCTTATTTTGTGCCACTTCTTCCATCCTTGCTGCAAGATTCTAGCTTTGCTTCACGGCGTCTTGCAACTGTATTTGAGAGTAGCTATCTCTTGCGTGGATCTCCTTCATGATGGCTAACTGGCAGAGGTGCAATTCTGTCATAGAAAGCTTGTTATAGTCAATTCCAACTATCATACCCATTTGCGGTCGTGAATCTGCATCAGCCAGTATTAGAGCTGCGCTTGACACTTCACCCCTGTTATCTCTGGTTGGCCATTGTCTCATATCCTACTGCGCGGATTCTGGGGTACTACTTGTCGCTGTATTAGTTGCTAATTTTGTGGCTAGCTCTTTTAGCTCCGACACCCTGTTTGCGACACCCATGAGCACAGCAAGATGCACATCCGCGAACTGTGACCACTTTTGAGTTAGTGTTTTAGTGGACCTGTCAAGATCTTGCTCAAGCTCTTCTAGCGACACAGTGACTCCTTCGTTTAGATCTTTGTCCTTCGACGCCTTTGTCTTCTTGCGGGACTGAGGCTTGCTTACCTCCTGCACCTCTGGTGATTTGCGCTTAGGCGATTGATTAAGATCAGATAGAGTTTTGGCTGACTCTTCATCCTCTTCTTCGTGGTTACCATCTCCACCTTGGTCGTTTCCCTCTTGCTGCGAGTCGCTTAGGTCTTCGCTATCTTCTAGTGGACTTTGCTGCTGCGCTTGACTGGTACCTGCGCCTGTCTGGGTAACAGGGGGAACTGGAATAGTGGGTTTCTTTCCTGCATCTTTCAACCAGTCAGCTAGCCATTGTTGAACTATGCCCAGGATGTCTGTTTTGGTTACTACATATGGTAACTTAAACCACTGATGTGTTGGATCTGCACGGGCTTGAATGAAAACATGATGCATGTCGGCACTGAAGTTTGCGGCACCTTCATATTGAGAGAACAACTCATGGGTAAGTCGTGGTATTCGCAAGATCTCATAGTGGATACTCATGCAATAAAAGGTGAACACAGTGTTCGTCATCTGCTGAGATGTTCTGTCGGATGACAGCTAGAGGGATGCATATCTTACTGCACCCAGCATGCCTGGGGGTGCCTCTATGAACTGAGCCTCAGTGGGTTCTTTCCACCCGATTAGTGAAATAAGTATTAATAGCCAGGAATAATGAAAAGGCCTACCTTTTTCTTACGCATCACGGGCATCTTCCAGGAATTCCCTCGCAAGATATGCAGACCAGTTGTAAGTGTAACCCTCAGCGCAGTTTATGGCGATTCTGATAACCGGGGCAGGCACTTCACTGGGCCTGCACTTTCACAGGAGTTTGCACGCTAGGAGCTCAGCTGTGAAGCGGATGTTCTGGTCCTCAATCGTGGAAGTGTGATACCCTCGTTTCCCCTTGGTCAGGTCGAAACAGTCCTTCATGCTCTGCGTGAGCTTTGTATCCTCGTGTTTCAACGGAAATTCAGTGCTCGGATCAGGTCCTGCTATCGGTAAGCCTATGATCTTATGAATAAGCTCGGCATCGATAAGAATTTGCTGGTCTCCTATCCACAGCTAGCTGTCATGTACTAATGCTAACAGCTGCTTAACCACGACGGTCACCTGTGTGCTGCGCCCAAAATGAGGAATATCAAGCATTTTTAACAGGCCAGCTGTGTCCAAGCCGACAGCCCGCCATCGCACTTCCAATAGTGTCACGTTATTGTCTAGGTATTTGACGCGATGCAAGTATTGAGCAGGTGCGAACTGTGGAAACTTGCTATGATCATTTGTGTCATGGTCGGCATACTTGAGCTGGTCTATTTTTCCTGTCATGGTTCCGACCAGCTGTACACCCGGTGGCAGCGAGGGTGTGCTTAATGTAAACTGTTTTGTCCGCCGGGGTGGCTGGAGATACGGTGGCCTTTGTGGTTTAATGTGCTCTTCTTCTTCAGTCGGGACTTGTGTTGAACTCGGCGGGTCCATCTGGTGAGTCCCTGATGTTTTCCCTGAATGCCTGTGTCGATCTTCATTCCGCTTAGAACAAAATTCAGGTTTAAACTTTTTCTTAGCGGACTGTGTCTGCATCGGCCGCGGCGGGGATGGGTGAGCTTCTTCATAGGGAAAAGGGGTATGTGGGGGATCAGAATGACTCCGGAGACCTCTTTGTTCTAACTCTCTTACTAGATCCTAAAGCTCTCGCTCGTCTGCCATGGGTTCACTCGTAAGTGTCAAGGAAATGCAGAATGCATTTTTTGCCAACTTAGGGATCCTCTTATACACTTTATCAATCAAATATGTTAGGATGATGCATTTAAGGCACCAAATCCGATAAAAATCTTGTTCGACCGGTACTGGATTTTCCATGATCTCATTAGTACAAATAATTAAGGTAATTAAAGTGCCCCTGCCGCCAATTCGGCTGTTTTCCAATGGCTGGATTTTAAGCTTTGCCGTGTTTTTGTGCTCCGGTAAAATCACTGTCTTAGCTTCGTCACAACTAGTAGCCTTGGTACAACATTGCTCCGCGGTCTGTCCTGGTAAGATCTGTGATGGGGCTGTTAGGTTTGGTGCACTAGCATCTTGGTTCTGCTCCTTAGTTTGGTACTCAGTTCTTTCGATCATCACCTGCCTTGTCATGGATCAGTCTGACATCTGCATCTAAATTAGGGCAAACTTCGTTAACAGAAAATGTAATTATAAAACTATCAACAAGATCATCCCAACTTACAGTACCGTGTCGAAGCTTGACCTCCGAGTACCAGTTTTTTGCTATAGGTTCCAAAGTGTGCACAAACTTATGCACCCATTCCTCGTGAGGTACATGTTCCCATGCTGCATAACATTGCTTCAAATGTTCCTGGGGACTATTCTGCCCATTGAACTTACTTCGCACCCCTTGAGATTGGTCTAGGAATCGGAGGCGTAGAAATTTTTGGCAAGCTTCCCAACTGTGAATATACTTCTTGTGGCCTTTCCACCATCTCGCTGCTGTAGCTCTTAATGCTGCTTCCAGAGTCTGCATTCTCTGTGATTCTGGTACTTGTTCTGAGAACTGCGCAATGAATTTGCTTGGATCTGTCAACCCATCATATGTAGGCAAGTCTTTGGCCTGTACACTAAGGCATCTAAGAGATTTGGTAATTCATGCGCACCGATGGCCATGTAGCTCGTATAGTCGATTCTGCCAACTCTCTAGACCATCATCTGAGTCAGACATGCAGGAGCTATCACATTGCCAATCCATTACACCTTCAGCATTAGGCTCGACATAATCTTCTTCTTTTGCTGTGATATTATAGATATGATCTAGAATATCCTGATCTTCCTCTCTGACTGGCTCCGTATATCTTTCTCCTTGAGAAGGATCCAATGGTAGTATAACTTTCAATCCCTTCCCTTCAAAAGTCATTTATCTCTTTTTAAGATTGATAACTTCATCACTATCTATTGCCCACTCAATTCCTAGCAAAGCTAGATAGGGGTTACTGTCATCAATGATCTCAATAACTTCAAAATATGCTACAATATTGACTCCATCTATATCCACTGGTACCCAAGGAAATATTCCTAAGGGTACAATCCTCTGCTGATTGGCTAGTCTCAACTGTATAGGTGACCAATCAAGGGTAGGTTTTCCCATTTGTTCCCATGTTTGCTTAGTTAAAATATTTACTTCAGAACCCAGATCTAAAATAATATCCTTCATGTCATACTCTCCTAGCTGAGCATGTAGTCTCATCTCTCTTCCAGTTCTTCTAACTCTACTAACAGCTCTTTAGCTATCAGGACTTTGATGAGGTTCACAAGACTGAATAACTTTTTGTAATTCATTTAAGGCATTCTGATTTCTTAACAATTTGATGCAACTCTGTAAAAATGATGACAGAGTACTTACTTGGCTGTGTGAGTCTTCCTGGGATTGCAGCTGCTGTTGCTGCTTGTTTGGTGCTGGTAAATCTGAATCAACAAAGTCTTGTCTGGCCTCCAAAAAAGTTTCTTTTTCTCGTCGAACATCAAATGCTGGAGTCTTCTCTACGGCCTTGCGGACCCAAGCTTCATCAGGCTGCTTCGCCTGACACTGCGCCTCTGTCGTAGCTCCACTTCTTGTAACAACATTAACAGTTGGGATCGGTCGTGGCTCGACAGCAATCAACTGGACACTCAGACTAGGTTTGTTGTTTCTTTCTTGGATTTTAGCTAGTAACTGTGGGAACTGCTAAATGACATTATCAACTGCTCTGCAGTATCGGCATGTCGTGGTTGAGTTTTGACAATCTCGAGCTAGATGTCCTGCCTGATTGCAGTTATAGCAAATAACTTGACCTCGAGCTCCGCCAGGCATACCATGACCACGGCCTCTAAAACTACCTCGACCACCTTGGTAACCATATCCATCATTGCCTTGTGCATCCGGGTAGATCCTATAAGTGTCGTAGGTCCACTCCCTCATAAGGTTGAAGCTGCGACATTCATCTTCATTGTGGCCAACGGACTTACAAAATTTACAGTAACGGTTCTTCGGGACTTGAACATACCTCTGTAACAGATAGCAGTCTTCCGGTCGATGCTGGCCAGTAGTTCGATAGATCTCACAGTACAGAACACTAGGATTCAGCGTGTTTGGTGCGCCAGTATTCAAATAGTTTCTTAGTGCCAGGCACTGGTCCTTATCGTGGCCTTCTATGACAACGTATACACCATACCTCTTCGCGGGTGGCTTTCCCTTTTTTCATGTCGCGAAGTTCTAAAGCCATCTCCACGAGCTGCGCTTGAATTTGAGCAATGCCAGAATTATCTTCGACAGGTGCAATTTCAAGCTTTATGGCAATCTCTAGGGCCTCTTGCTGATCAGCAACCTTCTGTTGCATGAGTGGAGCTCTGATGTCAGGTAATGATGCTGCAATAAACCACTCCTTATGTTGTGCTGGTCTAATCGTGAAGCTAACTTGGTCAATCGGAACTTTGAATCTCTGATCAAAGTCCCACACAGATTCGCCTCGCCGCTGTTGAATCTCTTTTAACTCAGTGATGCACTGCGATTCTGATTTAGGTTTCTTAAATTCTCAGATCAGTGCTGCTTTGATGTCAGCCAAGACAGGATTCTGTGTGCTGGAAAACTTCATAAACCAAGTTAGGGCTTGGTCTCTGAAAGAAGTGATCAACTGCGCTCGTCGAACATCTATGTCCGTAATATTCTTCGTGGTCCACACAGCTTCGCACAAAAACCAGAACTGTTCTGGATCTTCTGACCCAGTTCCTTTAAAATTCGGTAGTTTGATGTCATCATGAACATGGGCCATCTGGGATCTAGGGGAGGAAGAAGGGTTTGAACTAGCTGGGGAAGACTGTCCTGCGACAGGGATACTTGGGCTAGGGTTACTTTCAGACTGGGACAGGTTCTCAGGGATAATAGGTCTCTGTTGTGGGGTTATCGGAGGGTTTCTAACATAGGGGACCTCGACGGACTCAGAGGATTCAGAGCTTAAAGGGGTATACTCAGTGGAGGAGCCGAGATCTCTCTTATATCTTTTGCCGTTTCACAGCAAACCACTTTGCTCGTCGCAGTCCCAGTCACTTCCAATCATAGGTTAGCAATACTAGATCTAACAATCTGATTCCATAAGCAAGATTCCTTTTTCATCCAATAGTATTTTAATATTCAAGCTAAATAGGTTCAAGTACTTACCCCTTGGTCCTTTGAAAAATTGTCGTTCAGCTTCGCTAAAGGAGGTACTTGTGTCGACGGTGAACTCCATCACAAATGCTTCGAGAGTTCGCGTAGTCCAAAAATCCATGGCTCGCGAGATCGCGTTGTTCACTCTTTTCAAGATAGCGATTCTTGTGGGGGTCCAGGGAGGAAACTGGTTTTCTTGGAAGTTCGTCCTCCTTTTTGTTAACCTGGGTAACCACTGGTGCAACTCTATGTGTATAGAACCAAAGAAAATTTCATGAACATCAGAAAAAATGTACCTTTGCAAAAATTGTTCCATGCTACAACGGGGATCTTTATTTTCCTATTCTACAAACTTCAAATAGGTCGCTTCGACGCAATCACCAATTTATTTTACAGAGGGTCGCCAAAACATAGCCCTTGAGGTACGACGTAGATCTCTCTTCAACAGATACTGAGTTCAACCGGCAATGGAACCAATTTGTTGGGCTAAATAGGGTAGACCCAGGTTTCACCTTTTAACTTCACACCAACAAAAGACCCACAGTGTTGGCCCTTTCGGCAGAAGCCTGCGAACAGGCTACAGTCTCACCCGAAACAGCTATGGGGTGCCGCAGAATCAGGTTTCTGCAAACAGAAGAGAGATTCTTACTGTACCTTTAGTATTTAACTATTAATAATTACTTAACACAATGCTTGTATTATCAATTATGCAGCTTCACGATTAGATAAATGAACAGTTACTTGCACAACCCTTATCTAGGAATTCACAGCGAAGCTAGTTATTAACAGCAATCTTACTCTATCAGTTATTTACTTAACATCGCATAAAATATAATAACAAATCACACAAATGAACCACAACACTAGATGTCACGTGGTTCACCCCCAGTGTAGGGGCTACGTCCACAGAACTGCGCTTTATTTAACTCTTTACAACTAAAACGACAGTTCTGATCTGCGCACTCAGCTGCAGATCTCTTCAGTCCTCAAGCCGCGCACACAGCAGCAGGCCTCTGCGCACACAGCTGCAGAGGTTGTCCACGCACACCGCTGGGACTTAACCTTCGTACAAAAACCCTTATACAATCTCTTATCTTCGCATTACATTAGCTTCATAAGATAATCATTCAAGACCTAACCCTACTTCTTTACATAAGTGCCTATTTATATAGTGCACTGTTACAAAACCATGGATTTACACCATGGGCGCCCAAAACCCTAACCCTGGATTTAACCCAAGAGTTAGTTACAAAAAGAGGGGTTTCGACCCACCTGCGACACCCCTAAGACTATTTTAGGTTGTAACTCCGCTTACACTTCCTCAAAAACTGCGGAGTTACCAAAACTAAGGACCTTTTGGGTCGGAGCCCCAACAGAAAGACCAGAGGTAAGTCATCTTAATATTTTTTCTTGTTGTATACATTCATATTACCAAGGAGAAAAGATCAAAATTAGATCCTTCTGGAAAGAAAGGATTGTTCGTAGGATATAGTGAAAAATTGAAAACCTATCGAATATATATCCCTGGGTACCGTCAAATCGAGCTTAGCAGAGATGTTACATTTGATGAAGATTCATCCTTCAAGAAATCAAGAAAAGACAAGCAATATGAAGAGGATCATGAAGCTCCAAAGACTATTGAAAGTCCTAAATAAGTCAGAGTTGAAGAAGAAGATCCGATACCTGAAGATCATGATGTAACTGAACCCCAGCTACCTGAATATTTACCAAGTGAAATGATTTCTTGAAAGAGAAAACATGCCTGAGCTCGTGAAGCAATTGAAGAAGCAAAAAGACTTGGTTTTACCAAAGGAGCCATCCGAGAAAGGAAGAAGCCAAGGACATACCCCAGCTACATGGCCTTGATGAGTGATCTAGTTGATAAAGAACCATGTTGCTTTGAAGAAGCAATAAAACAAAAGGAGTGGGTTGATGCAATGGTTGAAGAATACCAATCTATTATGAAGAATGGTGTATGGGAAATAGTACCTAGACCAAAGGACAAGTCAGTGGTATCCTCCAAATGGATATTCAAAACTAAGCGCTTAGAAAATGGGAGTATAGAAAAATACAAAGCTAGATTTGTAGCCTGAGGATTCTCTCAGAAAGAGGGAATTGATTATGAAGATACTTTTGCCCCACTAGCAAGATACACCTCTATAAGGACTGTTATTGCCTTGGCCTCCAACATGAAATGGAAGCTACATCAAATGGATGTAAAGGCGACATTCCTAAATGAAATAATTGAAGAAGAAGTATATATCGAACAACCACAAGGATTCGAGATAAATGATCAGAAGACTCATGTATGTCGACTAAAGAAAGCATTGTATGGATTGAAGCAAGCACCTAGAGCATGGTATGGAATGATCGATGGATTCCTAATGAGCTTAGGCTTTGCCAAGAGTAAAAAAGACTCCAACCTTTACTACAATATTGATGAAGATGGATTTTTAATTTTGTTACTGTATGTAGATGATCTATTCTTGACAGGTGAAGACAATTCAATAATCGAATGTAAGATGAGGCTTGTTGCAAAATTCGAAATGAAGGACCTTGGAATGATGCACTACTTTCTAGGTCTTGAAGTATGGCAACACTCAGATGAGATTTTTCTAAATCAAGGAAAGTATACTGTTGAAATATTGAAAAGATTTGGAATGCTAGATTGCAAAGCTATGACCACTCCAATGACTACTAGTTTGAAGTTATTGAATGATGACACCTCAGATGCTGTTGATGTCACACTATATAAACAGATCATTGGGTTGTTGATGTACCTCACCAATACCAGACCAGATATATGTTTTGCAGTAAACACTTTGAATCAGTACATGGTGAATCCTAAATAAGTTCATCTAATTGGTGCAAAGCATGTGATGAGGTATCTAAAGGGAGATTTAGATTATGGGCTCAGATATACATCTAGTGGAGAGATCAAGTTGCATGGATATGCAGATTTAGATTGGGGTGGAAGTGCCAAAGATAGAAAGAGTACATTGAGACGTTGTTTCAGTTTGGGATCTGGCATGATCTCTTCGTTCAGTAGAAAGCAGACCAGTATTGCACTTAGCACAGCCGAGGAAGAATATATTGCAGCATGTTCAACTTGCAGTGAAGCACTATGGATTCGAAAGATGTTGTCAGGATTATTCGATGTAGAAGTAGATGCCATTGATATCCTTTGTGATAATCAGAGTTGTGTCAAGATGACAGAGAATTCTGTATTTCATGATAAGTCGAAACACATTGAGATCAAATATCATTTCATATGGGATATGGTGCAGAAGGGACTTGTAAATCTCAAGAATGTTCCCACTGAGGAACAAGTAGCATATGTGTTGACTAAGCCTTTGGCTCATGTAAAGTTTGAATACTTTCGAGACAATATTGGTTTGGTCCGAGAGGACCTCTCTTAAAATAGGGAGTGACAACAGATATTGGATTCAGTGGTGAGTAGGTCAGTCTAGGGGAGGGTACATTTGTCTAGGCTTGTTTGGCCCGAAAGGGTTAGTAAGCTATACTAAAGACATGTCGATCCTAGGGG
Organism: Pseudotsuga menziesii; assembly: GCA_001517045.1. Classification (NCBI taxonomy): domain Eukaryota; kingdom Viridiplantae; phylum Streptophyta; class Pinopsida; order Pinales; family Pinaceae; genus Pseudotsuga; species Pseudotsuga menziesii. The sequence continues at coordinate 62,422 of LPNX010702277.1, forward strand.
GATTAGTATGTCTAGCTAGGATTGTTTGGCTCGAAAGGGTTAGTAATCCAGACAAGGCTTGTTTGGTCCCCAGGGAGATCCATCTGTCTAACTAGGCTTGTTTGGCTCAAAAGATTTAGTAGGTTAGACAAAATGCCTAGATGGATCTACCAGATAACTCACCGTGATGTTGTTCTGAAGAAGATGAAGGGAAAGATGTGTCCTCAGTATTGCTATATTGTTGATTATTGATGATTGCTAAAAATATTGATAGATGGTTCAGTATTGTTATATTGATTGATGATTGATGAGATGCTTGATAGTTGATACAGTATTGCTATATTGTTGATTGGTGCTGACTGCTTGAAAGATTGATAGATGTTTCAGTATTGCTATGCTGATTGTTGATGACTACTGAGATTATTGATGGTTGTTACAATATTACTATACTGTTAGTTGATAGATGATTGATGTAGTATTGACTAAGATGTTGATGATTGATGTCATGCTTGATGATTGTTTGATATGATGACTGTTGTCAATAATTATACTGTTATTATTGAGATGTCTTTTTTCTTCTTGATCAATGATTGATTGAGTTCATATCAGTAATGATACACTGATGCTTATAGTGTTCATATACTAATGATAATGTCGATGTTCCAACATCTCTATGCTGACTATGCTGATTATTCTCTAGCATGAGTTATGATTGAGTCTTTAGTACTAACAAGCTGATGATGATTGTTGATGTTGTCAATATCCTTAAACAAATATTGCAGATAATAGAAACAAAGAAGATTCAGTATTCACATACTAATGTGACAGAAGAAAACTCAATATTCACATACTGATGTTACAGAAGAAGGTCCAGAAACTGATTCAAGTAGAAGACAAATAAAAGATGATCAAAGTTGTACAAAATACAAAGACTACAAGAAGAAGATCTAGAAGATGGCAAAGACAAATAGAAGATGTTCGAGAAAACAAAGATTACAAAAGAGATACTGAAGATGAAGATTACAGAAGATGTTCTAGGTGAGATCGATGATGAAGATGTTATACAAGTGTTCCAAAACTTCCTATGACATATAGAGTCTCACTAGACAGTTGTATAGTTGTAGTAGCAGATGTTGAATACCTTCCTAGTTAAGAGGGAGTGTTAATTTTATTGTAACTTCGGAAGATATTCCAAGTAATATTGTATTCCTCCATAGGGAGATGAGTTTGGTCTTGTTAAAGTGATTAAAATAAGCAATGTAAATCTCTGAATGTAAGTCGGGTCATTAGTACCCAAGTGTCGTTATAATAAATGCTATTTTTGATGTCGAGTTGGACAAGTTGGCCCTGGCAGCTAGAGAAGTCGACCCCACTAAGTAGGAGGTCATGTTAACAGAAGAATATAAATAGGAGGCGCCTCCCTTCATTTGTACTCACTCACTCAGGCTATTATTAGCAAGAGAGAGAAGTAGTAGCACAAGAAAGAGGAGGAGGAAGTTGTTGTCTAAGTCTTACACTACACTGGTTGAGTTCTATGCTGAGGAAGTTTTGCGGGGTTTTCTCCCTTGTGGTTTCCCTGAGGAAAATATCTGTGTTCTCGTGTTCTTATGTTTTTGTGCATGTTGTTCTTTCAATGATCTTTTAGTGGCTAATTTTTTAAAGATATCATATACACAATTTTAAATAAAAATCAACATGAAGTCAAGGGGATACTCATTAATGAGATTTGTTCTCTCCTCGTTGGAGATCCAACACTATTACTTTGTGTTTCCACCTAAAACACATTTGACTAGATGAGTTTAGAACCCAATGCCACCTTGATTCCTAACTCTTCCGTTTAGACCCAACTCCTAAAAAGGTCAAGGGGGGTAGTAACTATTTACTATGTTTCAAAGGTTGTGTTTTAGGAGTTAAAATATGATTAGATAAATTTAAGCTCTATGGCAATCAATCATGCAAAAATGCAATAACTTCAAATGACAGGAAAACTTTGCTTTGAAATTTTAACTAAATAAAACTATAAGAAATAATAATGACCAATTGCTTGCTAAATTAGTGCCCATTTCGCAAGGGCTATGGAGTCACAAATAAACTAAATTAAACTAACAAAATTATAAGATACATAAATCGATTTGAACTATTCAAAATATACAATAACCGATCATCAAATTAAATTGTTGAAAATACACTAAGCAAATAAAACAAATGATAAGTAAAACTTGTTTACAACTGTGCCAAATTAAATAAAGAACTTGAAAGTAAAAAAATGTTTTGAATAAATAATTTGTAATGGAGTGCTATTAAAGTAAGGATGCAATGGTAACTTGTTTGCAACTGTGCCAAATTAAATAAAGAACTTGAAAGTAAAAAAATGTTCTGAATAAATCATTTGTAATGGAGTGCTATTAAAGTAAGGATGCAATGTTTTATGAATGGTTCTGCATGCTTTAATTAATTTTAGGTCTCACTTGTGTTTATGGGGATTAGAGTGTTGTATAGAAAAATGAAAACTAACTAAGGTGTTTACTTCCAACCCTTATCCCTCAATTGAGAGACACTGTTGGGCACTCAATAAGAGAGCAAAAGGCTTTCTCCTAGCTCCACAAATTAGTCCCAATAACTAGTCGGGTGCTCAACAGGAGGACACAAAGTGCCACGAGGCCTCCAATGACCTCTACCCCTCTTGATCCACACAATAATCCTCTTTTCTCAATCTTTCAATAATAGATTGAAATGCCTATTATTTTACCCAACTCGAATCTTCTCCCCTTCTTGTCACCCAAGGTCGGACCAACCGGAAAGGGGAGTGAATACGGGGCAAGATTGGGGCAAGATTGATTTTTCTTTAAACAAAACAAATAATTAATAATTATTAACAAAGCAAGCCAACACAATATTGCAAGGGTGGTGTAGTCAACTCATTTACAAGGTGTGACCAATTGAAAATAACAAAAATCGAATGCTTACCTGACACGATTTTGCAAAAATGGCATAACCAAATCACTTGCAAGGTGTGGGAAAAATAAAAGAAGAAAATAAGAATAAAATCAAACTTTAACTAAGCTAAACCCAAGCCAATCAACAATTTTTTTGCAAAGGTAGGCAAACCCAACATTTTTTACATGCAAGGGATGGAAAAAAAAGAAACTTCAATTTAACTTATAATGCAAAATAAGAAATCAAGTCCAAAAGACTCTCTTGGACTTGTTACAATGGTTGAAATTTCAGCATAAAGAAAAGGAAGAAAGAAGTGGGAAAACAATGTTTTTACCCCTTTCTTGTGATGACCTTGAAGCTCTTCCTTTGAGGTAACCTTTGCACCCTTCTATGGATAAAATTTGACAGAGTTTTTCCTTGTTTTGTCACCAACCTACTAAAAACCAACAAACATAAAATGATAAAATGTGTCCAAAACCACTTTGGGAAAGTTAGTATGCGAGTGCAATATATA
>LPNX010702277.1:65871-95676 GCA_001517045.1 Pseudotsuga menziesii
AAACACTCAACAAACTAGAATTAAAATGTAGAAATTTGTATGTAAAGAAAGAGAAACTTTGTCCTTTGCTATTCAAGAAGTGAAGCAATGTGGCATCCAATCCTAAAATCCCCACTCTTCAATTAAACAACTTGAAACTTATAATATTTTCACTACACAACTACAAGAAGGTGAGATTCAAATAATGAGCAAAGAAATCACAAAATTAAAACAAGAACATATATGAACTTCTTTTGCTACAAAAATGAAAACTCACAAAATTTATGGAATGAAAATATCATAAATATTACCAAAGCAAATGAGTATGCTTCCTTGGCCTCCTTAAATTGTGTAGCTCCCCTCCCTAACTTGTGTAGCTCCTCAAGCATGGAAACAAATCTTGAATGAGAACAATGGACAAAAGGTTCCTCCAAATATTTTTATTAATAAAGCCAAATGGACAAAAATTACAATGGCCCAACAAAGAGCAAGGGAAAGAGCATGAAAGAGTGGGTGTGGCCCAAATGAAGAGGGGAAGCATCCTTAAATGGGAAATGAGTGAGGAGAGAGGATAAGTGCATGCAAACTTCTTGTCAAAATGAGAGAGTGGGATATCAAAAAGGGAAACCACTTCTCTTGGGGGCATCTCCTAGGGAGAGAAATCAAATAAAAATGGGGGGGGGGGGACTGTTAAACTAGTAGCAACAAGGAAGGTCTTCTTGCATGCATGTGCTCTTGCATGCAGAAGACTTAAATTAGGAAACCAATTGTATTTAATTTACTTTTCCTAAGTTTAATTTGGAAAATAAATTAAACTGATCTAAATTAACTTTAGTGAACCACTAGAAAAAGTGAAAGTGAAATTAGGGTTTTTGCTTTACCACTAGTTAAAGTGAAAGTGAAATTAGGGTTTTCCCTTTACCTAAAGTTATAAAATAGAGATCAATTGGTGGAGAGAGCGCACAAAAATGTATTTCGACAGAGACAGGATACAGATAGAGGATTTAGGTGAGAAGACGGAGAAGCGAGTAATAGGATCACCGAGCTTCGTACAACTGGGCCGTACACTCACACAGGAGGGTGTTGAGGTTTCGCTGGGATTTTCCTAGTGATTTTGCCAGGTACTTCATTCGCTAGGTTTGGGTGAATTTGCAGTGATTGTAAAATTTCCATATTTCTCATAATAAAATCTATATCTAACTGCTGCACCGGTTTTCCCGTCTTGGGTTTTTCCGGGGGTTTCCATACCCAAAACAATAGTGTCAATATTGTGATGTGATGTTGTGAGTTATTTCTCAGTTTTATATTCCGTTGCATACTGTAAAATATATTCATGTGTGGTTATCAGTTGATATTTTGCATGCATTGTTTAGCCCTAGATGAATATTAAAGGAAAATTTACATGGTATTAGAGCTCTCATGAGCTAAAGCTGAGAGATTTGCAGCAGCAGTGATAGATCATGGGCAGATCTATAGGAAGACACAAACCTAAACTTCTAGATCTAGGGTTTGATAGGTACACTTCACTATGGCCATGTAGTTGAGAGTTGAGGATAGACTCCAGGGTGCTCAGAACTTTCCTACATGGAAATAGAGGATCACAAGGATCCTAGATGTTAGTGATGTCGAGGAGCACATTGACTCCACAAAATTTGCATCCAAAGATCCGATAGATCTGATTGCATGGAAGAAGATTGATTCCAGAGCCATGCTGATTATCATGGATTGAGTGAAGGACCATATAGTCCCTCACCTTTCTGGTAAGAAGACTGCATTGGAGATGTGGAAGGATTTGGAAATTTTGTACCAAAGAAAGAACAAGAACCAGAGGATGGTGTTGTAAGAAGGGATGCGCAACACCAAGATGACCAAGGGAGAAGGAATAGTGCCTTATCTCATGAGGCTCACACAGATTAGGAATAAGCTTGGAGATGTTGGCTCTAAAACTGATGACAGGGAGCTAGTTCGGATAACCCTTAATGGCTTCTCTAAGCCATGGGACACCTTTGTCAAAGGTGTTGTGGCTAGGGAGAAGCTCCCTGATTGGCAGAGACTATGGGATGACTTTGTGTAGGAGGAGACTTGCATGGGTCAAGGATAAGGCTCATCCAACAGTGCCCTATACATTGTGGATGAGGAGTCTCTAGCCCTTATAGGGAAGAGCAAGGGGAAGGCAAAGAGGAAGAACAATGGTAAGAAGAACCTTTACGTGTCAAAGGTCAAGTTTTTATTTGCCGCAAGCAGGGACACTTTGCCTCCTAGTTCCTAGACATGAAGAAGAAGAGTAACACTCAGATGGCTAGATCTGCAGAGGTGGATGTGTTCAACTGGAAATTCGATGAGGATTTTTGTTTGATAGCTTGCATGGAAAGCACCACAAGGAGAAGCATATGGTACATTAACAGTGGAGCATCTAGTCACATGACTGGATAGAGGAGATTCTTGAAAGACTTGTAAGAGGGTGGAATAAGGATCCATGTTGAGCTGGGTGATGATGCATGGTATTAGGAGCAGGGAGTTGGCACTGTTTCATTTGAGAGGGATTCTGACAAACCCCTTAGTTTTGGTGATATGTTATATGTTCCAGGACTGAACAAGAGCCTTATATCAGTTTCCACTCTGGAGGACAACAGATATCAGGTGAAGTTCCATGACCATAGAGTCTATATCAAGCCCAAGGGGCCAGATAGGAGCTTGGATTGGGTGATTGGCAGAAGGAGCGAGAAAGTGTACATATTACACTTTGAGCCTGCAAAGGCTCTAGTCGGCAATAGTAGCAGTAGTCAGGGTGAGTTGTGGCATAGGAGGATGGCACACTTACACCATGGAGCACTAAAGCATTTGAGACAGGCAGTCATTGGAGTTCCTTAGGTATAGGAGGAAAAGCATAACCACTGCAAGGGTTGTGCTTTGGGGAAGAACATCAGGAATCCTTTCCTACAGTGTGAGCACAAGTCTAAGGAGCCCTTGGACTTGGTGCATTTGGATGTATGCAGACCTATGAGTGCCCATTCTTTTAGTGGTTATAGTTACTGCGTAACCTTCATTGATGATTATTCCAGGAAAACATGTATCTATTTCTTGAAGGCCAAGTCAGAGGTCTTTGAGAGGTTCTGAGAGTTCAAGACTTTTGTGGAGAACCAAACAAGAAAGTAGATTTGAGTGTTGAGGACAGACAATGGGGGTGAGTACACTTCCAATGAGTTCATGGAGTATTGTTTGGTTGAGGGAATTAAGAAGGAGCACACTGTGCCCCATACCCCACAGCAGAATGGAGTTGTAGAGTAGAAGAACGGGACTATGGTTGGAGCAGCCAAGGCCATGCTATTTGATCAGGGATTACCACTATTCCTCCGAGCCGAGGCATACAGGACTGCAGTATACATTCAGAACAAGTGTCCCCACACAAACCTGGAGAGGAAGACACTGAAGCAGATCTTCATAGGCACTAGGCACTAGGACAGATTTTAGTCACATTTGCATATTTGACAGTGGCTACTATTGTCATGTTCATGTTGACAATAGGAAGAAGCTGGAGCCTTTTGGAGAGAAGGGGTTACTTGTTGGTTACAACGAGATTTCGAAGGCATATAGAATTTATATTCCTGCTCATAGGAGGATCATTGTGAGTAGGGATGTCTAGTTCGATGAGGACAGGGCCTTGCAGAGATCTCTGGACTTACTAGCAGAGCAACAACCAGCATTGGAGTCGAGAGTCAAGTTGAAGGATCCAAATGTATAGGTATAGGTACAGACACAAAGCACATGTTTTAGTGGTAAGAGGGAGTCAGGTGGACAGGATCCTTCAGTCATTGCCTTGAAGGATGAGCTGCACCAGGAGACAGATATCCAGCAGCCGCATTAGGTTGACACTAGGCCAAGGACTAATTGTCTTAGATCCACAGTGCAGGATTCTAGGCAGGTAGATCCTCCACATACATCTTTTAGACAGAGTGTACCACCAGAGAGTCTTAGTTAAATGGCACTGATGACAAAGTTGATTAACTATGAACCTTCCAACTTTGGGAAGGCTGCACAACATGATGTGTGGTAGGAAGCTATGGTTGAGGAGTATGAATCCATTATGAAAATCCAGGTATGGGAGGTTGTGTCGAGGCCACAAGGGACAAAGGTGGTGGGATCCATATGGATATACAAGGTGAAGCATGTAGCAGACGGAAGCATGGAGAAGTACAAGGCACGCTTCATGGAAAAGGGGCTTTCACAAAAGGAGGGTATTCATTATGAGGAGACCTTCACCCATGTTGGTAGGTATTCTTCCATTCGTACCATTATCTCACTAGCAGCTGAGATGGGTTGGCGTGTCCATCACATCGACATCAATAATGTCTTCCTCAATGGAGTGATAGAGGAGGAGGTGTACATTGAGCAGCCAAAAGGGTTTGATGTGGAGAATAGGGAGACACATGTATGCGGACTTTATCGAGCTCTTTAGGGGATCAACCAGGAACCTTGAGCATGGTACTCGAGGATTGACAACTTTCTACGGGAGATGGGATTTCAGCAGAGTGAGGCTGACCACAACCTGCACTTCTTGACAGGTGAGGTGCCTCTCATACTGGTATTATATGTGGATGATATCTTTTTGACAGGGGATGAGATGTTGATTGGAGACTGTAAGTCCAACCTTGTAGTAGAGTTTTAGATGAAAGACCTTGGTTCGATCCATTAATTTTTGGGATTGGAGGCTTGGTAGAGAGATGGATGCTTCTTCATTGGACAGGGGAAGTATGCAGTAGAGATCCTGAAGAGATTCATGATGGAGGACTGCAAGCCTATGATCATACCTCTAGTTTCCAACTGGAGGAAGATTGATGCATTAGGATCAGATGGATTTGATTCTACCTTGTATCATCAGCTTATTAGATCGCTTATGTATCTAGTCAAAACTTGACCAGACATCGGCTTTTCATCCAACTCTTTGAGTTAGTTCATGGTGGGCCCTCAGAGAGTGCATTGGATGGCTGCAAAGCACATACTTTGCTACATCAGAGGTACATTAGAGTATGGATTGGTTTATGAGCGTAGGGGGAGTGTACAGTTAGAAGGTTTCACAGATACTGACTAGGAAGGATGTGTAGAGGACCGGAAGAGTACTTCAGGTTATTGTTTCAGCATTGGATCAAGGGTTGTCTCTTGGTTTAGTAGGAAGCAGAAGTTAGTTGCATTGAGCTGAGGAAGTTAGGCTGCTTGTGAGGGTATGTGGCTGAGGAAGTTACTTGTAGGGTTTTTCGAGTGTGAGATAGAGGCTACAGTAGTTCACTGTGACAATTGGAGTGGCATTAGGCTATATGAGAATCTAGTGTTCCATGACCGGAGCAAACATATAGACATCAGATACCACTTCTTGAGAAATTGTGTTCAGAGGGGAACCATTTGGTTGGAGTACATACAGACATATGAGCAGGTGTAAGACATTTTCACCAAGGCACTTTGCACACAGAGTTTTGTGAAGTTCAGGGATAAGTTGGGGTTGCTACCAAATCCCTTCCTCATTGAGAGGGAGTGTTAAACTAATAGCAACAAGGAAGGCCTTTCTGCTTGCATGTGTTCTTGCATGCAGAAGACTTAAATTAGGAAACCAATTGTATTTAATTTAATTTTTCTAAGTTTACTTTGGAAAATAAATTAAACTGATCTAAATTAACTTTAGTGAACCACTAGTTAAAGTGAAAGTGAACTTAGGGTTTTTGATTTACCACTAGTTAAAGAGAAAGTGAAATTAGGGTTTTTGCTTTACCTAAAGTTATAAAAGAGAGATCAAATGGTGGAGAGAACACACACACTTGTATTTTGACATGGACATGATACAGACAGGGAGAGAAAGTCAAATAGAGGATTTAGCTGAGAAGACGGAGGAGCGAGCAACATGATCATCGAGCTTCGTACAACTGGGTCATACACTCACACAAGAGGGTGTTGAGGTTTAGATGGGATTTGCGCTGTGATTCTTCCAGCTACTGCATTCGCTAGGTTTGGGTGAAATTGCAGTGATTGTAAAAGTTCCATATTTTCTCATAATAAAATCTATATCTGGCTTCTGCACCGGTTTTCCCATCTTGGGTTTTTCCAGGGGTTTCCATACCCAAAATAATAGTGTCAATATTGTGATGTGATGTTGTGAGTTATTTCTCAGTTTTATATTCCGCTGCATACTGTAAAAGATATTCATGTGTGTTTATCAGTTGATATTTTGCATCCATTGTTTAGCCCTAGTTGAATATTAAAGGAAAATTTACAGAAATCCCCCTCTAATATTTTTAATCTTCATTCTAGGCCCCAAGGGGGGACCACCAAAATGGGACCTGTTACCGTTTGAGTTGCACTCAGTCGGAATTTCAAGTGAGTTGACAAAGATGAACACATGACTTATTCAAACTCGAAGCTCAGAGTTCCTTCAAGTCTTCACGACCATTTTATTTTTTGTACCGCATGTTCATATCCTTCGGAGAAGTTGTAAAAATGTACTAGCAAGGCAATTTTTTGTAAAGGACTTGTATTCTTAAGAATTAAACGTCAATATGATCATTCCAAGGTGTTTTTTCCCTTGTCAATTATATAATGTTGAATAAGCGATGTATAATTTTCGAGTTTTTCACTGGTCTTCCAAAGTTGGAATGGTCGTTTTGGTGGGTAGGCCTTAGGAGGTTATTAAAGTTCACATGTCGATGTATATAAGCGTGCTAGGCATTGGTATTGAGTCGTATGGACATGTGGTAGGCCCCCCTAAAGTTTCATCTGATTCTAAGGAAAAAAAAATATATATATATATATATATATTTCCTCCGTTTTCTAAGCCATTTTTAATGGTTTAAGAAAAAAACTTCAAAAAATAATAATTGATGGGTTCGAAGTTTGTTTTTGGAATAGGGATGCTCATTTTCACACTCAGAGCGTCTTGTTTATCCTATAGGCCACTTTTACTATGTTTCAAGCGGCTAAAAAATCTCGAAAGACATTATTTGGCTAATGGAGCATCAAATTGGCACTTAAATGCTAAAAACACATCATTTTGGCATAGGTCAAATTTTTTGAAAAAAGTCAAAAATTATTTTTAAAGGTTAAGTGATGATTGGGCACAGTGGTCCCCATATGGGAGACATCCTATAAAAGGGAGACGTCACTTTAAAAGAGTTTTTTACTTACCATATGAGTTGCCCAAAGTTGATCTTCACGTCACTTACGATTTCTTCATGGTTAGAGTGTGGGTCACAATTGTGTTTAGCGAATGGTGGTGATGTCACTCATCATTTAAATATGACATCACATATATATTGGTAGTATCCACCACATGTTTTACCATAAGATTAAACTCACATCTCATTAAGTTGTACGCCTTCATTAGCACGAGGGAAATTGGCGCATGACTCGCATGTTGGATGGGTGATGCGTCTTGGTAGGTGGGGCGAGTTCGCCTACCTCATGGGATGTGGCGTCTCTTCCATGGGATCACTACAGTTAAACTTTCAATCAATCCCATAAATCACTCCTTTCACTAGAGTTTTTTTAGCTAGCGTAGGTGGTGCCCCCGGGTCCATTTTTGCTATAAATAAAGCATTGCTCTCTCCTTTTGAGTTAGTTGGAATGTACTGGAAAGATATCGCACTTGTAATTTGTATACATTTGTGAAAAATAAAGAGACTTTGGAGGTCTGGATTGTGTTGTGCTTTGGTAGAGTGAATGTATTGTCTTCCGGTTGTATGGAGGTAAATTGTATTTGAACTATCATGCATGCAATGAATCATATGTAGTTTAGTAGAAGGGTTGATATCAATTTGGTAACACAATTTAGTGATTTTTTTTAATGATCTAAGCTATTGAGTATATATATTTAGAGATTTGAAAGAATGCTTCATTTGTTTATGGATGTCTTTACATTGATTTTTTAATATGTACACTCCTACATTTGATCTATTTTGTGTAAGTGTGTGATGTGTAGGTTTCTGTGATAGGAGACATGGAGGATCTCGTTTGATCTTTCTACTTTTCTTATTTCTAACATTGTTTAATGCAGATAAAAAGTTCCTCGACACACCACATGTGAAGCTTCAAGGATCCTCTTCTCTCCAAGCCTTCTCCACTTTTCTTTCTCTCGATTTCTTCTTGTTATTTCGGTTCCTTTATTTAAAAAAAAACAATTCCAGATCTAAAGTTAATTTCATAGTCATAAAGAGATATTGAATCATTTTTCTTGATAGATCTAACAAAAGGTTTCAAAGCATTATCTTATTTTAGTTTAGATCTAGGGTACTAGTTGTTTTACTTTAAGTCATTCTTATCAGAAAACAAAAAGATTGATTTACTAGACAATACTTGGTTTTAATTTCTTATCTAGCAAGTTAGTACTTTGATTTGTTTGTTATCATTAATAAGCAAACAAAGACCCTAAGAAAGTAGATTTCTAGCTCACTTTCTCAGCCATCTTTTACCTAGTTTTTTTTATCATTTTTACTTAGAATTTTTTCAGAATTTTTTTTGTAATTTTCTCAAATATTCTTAAAGTGTTTTGGGGCATTTTTAGCCTTTTTTTTCTTTCTGTTTTTTCAGGTTTGATGAAAAAAGAGGAGAAAGCTTTGGCGAAAATTCAAAAATTTGAAGAAAAAGAAGACTAACGGAGCTCCTCTTATCATAAAAATTCATTTTTTATGTTGTTGTAATCCTTTGGATCCCTATTTGATGGACCAAAGTGCATCATTTTCATCATTGTAAAAAGTAAATAAGGTTTTGAGTTGGCTCATCATAGCCCACTTCTCATCCCCCCCCCCGGGGGGATCCGCATTGGTGCATGATTTTCGTGATTTGTGATTTTTAGCAAGTTCATTTGTTTTTTTTGTTTATGCTTTAGTTGGTGTTGAAGTAAAGGAAATACTTACCCCACACTCTCCTAATTATCTGTTGACAGGATCGATGTGTAGGTAGCTAGAAAATTCTACAAGGAAGTCAACACAAGGAGATAACCCAACCAAAGGCTTCGAATCGTTCTAACGTAGAGAAGACTATCCTTGAGTTGTTTGAAATGGATAAATCCTATGGATATGAGGCCTCCACTGGAACAAGAGTTTTATTAGATCTTGAAGATCTGTTGTGAGGATAAATTGAGAAGAGAAAAATTAAAAGAACTGATCTCGAACTAAATGCTTATGGACACTTAAAGTAGGGTAGGTAATGTCTCAAAATAAGATTGTTGTGAAATGTAACAGATGAAATATAACAACTACTTAATGTACAAACATGTAAATCAATATTACTCCTTTCAACTATCTTTAGACTTAACTCAACAAATAAAATTGTCAAGAATTATGCTCGAAGTATTAGAGATACGCAACAAATCCTAGAGACAATATTAATTCACAAATCAATATCTAGAGATTGATAATCGTTCATCAGTTGCATAAAATATAATGTACATCAAACCAATACATTCATCTGATACACATTACACATATTGATTCCGATACAGAAACATCAACATCAGAACCAACATATCCATAAAATAGATATGATAATCAGTAAGCCAAACAGATTAGGAGATGAGCTGAAATTCATTAAAAACATTCAATGAATAACCATGGAACATAATATGAGATAACTGCAATTCTATTAATCTGCAAAACATTACAAAGTAGTAAAACCAAAATATTTCCTGTTATGTTTCAAGTAGTCCTATCTCTTATGTATTCCTTGAGCCTTTTCTCCAAAAGTCTCCTCTCTACTTGGAAAAATCCATTCTTAAATAAGATTACAAATTTTACAAGAAAAGAAAAATTCCCAAAACATGGGATTACCAAATTAAATAGTTTTAGGATTGTCCAAGGGCGGAACGCCACTTGGAATAAAGGTCCATAAGTTAATTGATCTCCTAAAAATTGGCATGCCTCAAGTGGATTTTCGTTTTGCAAATTTGGGAGGAAATCTCTGTCTTTTTTTATTTTCTCCCACTCTTTCACGAAAACATGTATCCGAGCTATCGAAGCATGAGGAGCCTCGATCTGTTTCTCGATGTCTTGCATCATAAGATGACTTATTTGCTGGATCAATTCTTTGGTATCATCAAACTATTTTCCACCTATTCCAGCTGAAGCTTAGGAGAAGGTGCCTAACTAAGAGGATCCAAAACAGGTAAGCCCAAATAGGTTAGCAAGGTCTTAGCATCTAACCACCTTTGCTCGCAAGCCATCTGTCATTCATTGATTAGTCTCCATTGAGTCACAGATACCTTCCCACACCTCAATGGTAACCTCATTCGTTTTGGCCTATAGCTTGTCCAAGATTGGTAAGCCATGCGGTTTTTCTTTGATATGCTTTTGCCAACCTGACACCTGTTCAAAAGCTGTAGATGCTGCTCTCATCTGATCATGGTGATCTTCAAGGGTTTCATAATGCTTAATAAACTTATCATATAACCCTTGCATCTCATCGAAACAAGTGTATAGATCTACCATGGCCTGTCGGAATTCTTGATGCACTTTATAGAGTACTTATTTGAATTCCTATGGTGTTAGAACTAGAAAAGATGAATCTTTTGAGGCTACTTGGGAATCCTTCAGTTGTTGATTAGTAAGGACAACTTTCTCTTCTTGCTGCTGATTTAGAACATCTACATTCCCAAGTTGTTGCTTAAGTTGTTCAACTTTCTTTTTCCACTGCTATACTTTATCTTCATGCTCTTGTTTCAGCTGGCTAACTTCTTGTTCATGCCTTTGCTCTGCTGCTGCCAAGTCTAGTTTTGACTTCTGCAGTTCCTTTTCTTTATCCCCAAGAGCAAAACTTAATTGTGAACCTAAGTTAAAGTTTGCACTAGCAAAAACTCCCATGGCAACTACTGTATCCACTGCCCCTTGCTGAATATCAGTTGTATCTGATTTCCAAATAACCCGATGAAGGGGAGGCACCTGTTTATTTGAACTTTCCCTAGCTCTCTTTGCTCCCCTCTTAACCACAACTTTGTCCCTTTTTCTCCAATACAATTTTCCAATGGACACCACAACATCCTCTCCAAAATATGCCATCACTTCTGATGATGAAGTGGTTTGGTGCTGGATGGTGACCCGAGAATCAATTTGGGCCCAAGTTAAGGGAATTTTGATGCTGAGGGGAGGGATATTCATGGGAGAAGAAAGAGAGGTAAAAACAAGGGATGCGAAAGAGTCAGATGTAGGCAAAACATCGTTGTGAGGAAGAGTCATAGAGGTAGAAGGAATGTTCACCTGAGGAAGTTGGGGAATTGGGGATGTTGAGATAGGGTGAGGTGGTGAAAGGGGGAGAGGATAAGTATGAATGGGTGAGTCAACTGAAATTGTGGGAATGCTGGTAGTAGCTTCCATCATTGGAGAGAGATTTATCTCTGAGTAGGATTGTTGGGAAATGATGGATCTAACATAGTGTGAAAACCTTGGAGATTGGGAATGGATGACAGAAGGGTAGTCAAAACAACTTCTGGGAAAGTAGTAGGATCTTCCTCCACTTCCAGATCACTATGCACATCATGAAGTTCAGTTTGAGCTGAAGATAAATGAATTACCTATTGTGTAGAAAGGTCTTGCACATGTGCTTTCTCTTGCTTAACAAGAGGGAGCGAAAGCATCGGTTTTTCTTTTGTGGGTGCTTCTTGTAGCTGAGTCTTTTCAGAGCTCACTTCAACTTTCTTTTGTTTCTTAGCCTATGTTTCAACCATCTCTGTATGGGTTTGTAGTTGGTAACTTATTTTTTCAAGATTCCTCTTGAATTCTTCTCTTTTCTGCAACGTATCTCCCATTGAAATAAGATGAGGATGAGATGGGCCATCAATGATACCTTTACCTTTGTCCTTGGGTTGAGCAGTAAGGGCGGCAATAGAGCTTGTTGTGTATTCTCTTTATTCCTCTTATGTCTTCTCCTTCTAAAAATTTTGTTTTATCTTGAGCTTATCTTCCCTTTCATGGAAAATTCTTATCTTGAGATCCTTCTGGTACTGTTATAGATGGGACTTGGTATTTAGATAAGTGATCTTATTCATTGCCTCTTGAAAATTTGCAGTTGCTCAGAACATGGAATCATCAGGGTCATTGTTAGGGTTAACCTTGACTTGAGATCGATTCAAAGGTGGTTAGGTCTAGCACATGGTTTGTTGTAGACCATGGTATTGTCCCATGGTATTGCATGTGCTAACCTTGACTTGAGATCGAGTCAAAGGTGGTTAGGTCTAGCACATGGTTTGGGCACATGGTTTGTTGTAGCCCATGGTATTGTCCCATGGTATTGCATGTGATTAAGCCTTTATAAAGCTTGAGGAGGCTCCATTGTAATTGTACTAGATATGTGTACTGTATTGTACTGGATGTGGGCATTGTATTGTATTGGAAGAGAGACTGTGAGAGCGTGAAGAGGAAGTGCAACGGTTTTGCTGCAGGGTGTATCCCTTCATCTTTCTGGAGTGCAATAAAAGGATTGGAAAATTTGTTTGTGGACGTAGCCCATGGTTTTGGGTGAACCATGTTATATCTGTGTCTCTCTGTACTGTTTTAATTTGTTTTGCATCTTGTTTATAAATTTAACTGTATATCTGTTATTGCTCTGCGGTCCTGTTTTTCTAACAATTGGTATCAGAGCCAAAAGGTCTATTTGGTTTGTAAACTCGTAGGAAAGAAGGGTTCCTGGTTTGAGTGGGAGCAATGGTGGAAGAAGGAAAGTTTAGGGTTGATAAATTTAACAGCCAAAACTATCAGTTATGGAAGATTCAAATGGAGGACTATCTGTACCAGAAATATCTGTACCTGTCGTTGGGCAGAAAAGCAAAACAGCCAGCGACTATGAAGGATGAAGAATGGGAGGTTCTTGACAGAAAGGCACTAGGAACAATATGGCTGTGCCTGGCTTCGTCGGTGGCCTTCAATATTTTGAAAGAAATAACAATAGAGGGTGTGATGAACGCATTGAGTAAGCTCTACGAAAAACCCTCGGCTTCTAACAAGGTATTTTTAATGAATCGTTTATTTAATATGAAGATGTCGGAAATTGGATATGTTGCTGACCATTTAAATGAGTTTAATACACTTACCAGTCAGTTAAGTTCTGTAAAAGTGAACTTTGATGATGAGGTTAGGGCTCTTCTAATCTTGTGCTCATTACCAGAAAGCTGGAATAGCTTGGTCATGGCTGTAAGTAACTATGTCCCTAGTTCAAACCCTCTTAAGTTTGATGATGTTGTTAGTGTTATTCTTAGCGAGGAAATGCGAAGGAAAAGCACAGGTGAGACATCAGGTAATGCGTTGACCATGGAGAGCAGAGGGAGACAAAAAGAAAGAGGAAGGAGCCCAGGAAATCGCGGTAAGTCTAAAAAGGGAAGATCCAAGTCCAGATTCGGAAAAATAGAATGCTAGAATTGCGGTAAGAAAGGACATCTAAAGAAAGACTGCAGAGCACCAAAGAAGAAAGGTGAGAGGCAGCAAGAGACTACCCAGGAAGCTAATGTAGCAGGTGATGTGTTACAAGATGTTTTGATTCTTGCATTAGATAATACTAGTGATTACTGGGTAGTAGATTCAGGGGCTTCATGTCATGCTACACCCCATAAGAAATTATTTTATGATTATGTTCAAGGTGATTTTGGGCATGTGTTATTGGGGGATGATGAACCATGTAAAATTGTTGGAAAGGGTAAGGTACGGATCAAACTAAATAATGGAAATGACTGGTTGCTAAAGGATGTAAGGCACATTCCTGCTATGAAAAGAAATCTGATCTCAACAGGGCAGTTGGGAGATGGAGGCTGTTTGTCTATGTTTAGAGAAATGTGGTGGAAGGTTACTAAAGGATCAATGGTAATTGCAAAAGGAGATAGGATAGGTACGTTATATTTATGTCCTCATAACATTGATTATTCTATTTCTGTAGCTTCCATAGAAACAGGTGCAGCGTTGTGGCATCATAGGCTTGGCCACATGAGTGAGAAGGGGATGCAGATTCTCCACTCAAGGAAACTACTTCCAGATCTGAAGCAGGTAAGTTTGGAATTTTGTGAGAACCGTGTTTATGGAAAACAGAAGAGATTTAGATTTCTCAGGGTTGGGAAAAAAAAGAAGAGTGAAAAGTTAGAGCTTGTCCATACAGATGTATGGGGACCAGCTCAAGTACAATCTCTTGGTGGCTCTCGTTATTATGTTACTTTTATTGATGATGCAACTAGAAAAACTTGGGTTTATTGCATTAGACAGAAATCTGATGTGTTTGATACTTTTAAGAAGTGGAAAGCGTTGGATGAGAATGAGACAGGAAAAGGGTTGAAATGTCTTAGATCTGATAATGGAGGCGAGTACTGCAGCAAGGAGTTTGACAATTACTATTCACACAATGGGATTCGAAGAGAGAAGACAGTCCCTGGAACACCCCGAGAAAATGGCGTTTCAGAAAGGATGAACAGAACGATCATGGAGTGTGCAAGGTGTATGAGATTGCATGCAGGGTTGCCCTTATAGTTTTTGGCTGATGCTGTAAACACTGCTGTTTATTTAATAAACAGAGGGCCTTCAAGCGCTTTGGATGGTGGAATTCCAGAGGAGGCATGGACAGGTAAACATGTAAAATACTCATTTCTGAGAACTTTTGGTTGTGAAGCATTTGTCCATATTGATAAAGATGATAGAACAAAGCTTGAGGCTAAATCCAAGAAATGTACCTTTATTGGATACGGGGTTGATGATTTTGGTTATCGCTTATGGGATCTTAAAAATCGCAAAATAATTAGGAGTAGAGATGTAGTATTCAATGAAAAGGTCATGTACAAAGATCAGTTGCAGGGAAAGAAAGAAGAAAATGAAAACACAGAGTACCCAGTGCTTGATGAAATCAAAGAAAATGAAGTTCCAAAAGCACCAGAAAATCAAGAGCAGCAGCAGGTACCTGAAACTCCTACAACTGTAAGAAGGTCTACCAGGTTAAGTAGACCCCCTGAACGATTCTCTCCTTCACTATATTATTTATTGATGACTGATTCTGGTGAGCCAGAATGTTTTGAAGAAGCAATGCAAGTAGAAACAAGAAAGAAGTGGGAGCAAGGCATGGATGAGGAGATGGACTCATTGGTAAGAAACCAGACTTGGGATCTAGTTAAGTTGCCTACAGAAAAAAGTGTATTGCAGAATAAATGGGTTTATAGGTTGAAGGAAGAAGATGGAGGAAATAAGCGGTACAAGTCTAGACTTGTTGTAAAGGGGTTTGCACAAAAGAAAGGTATAGAATTTGATGAAATATTTTCTCCTGTTGTTAAAATGACTTCAATTAGAACTATTTTAAGTCTAGTGGCCATAGAAGATTTGCATCTTGAACAATTAGATGTAAAAACGACCTCTCTCCATGGGGATTTGGAGGAAGAGATTTATATGCAGTAGCCACAAGGGTATGAGGTCAAAGGGAAGGAGAATTTGGTTTGTAGGTTGAAGAAGAGCTTGTATGGCCTGAAGCAAGCTCCAAGGCAGTGGTATTTAAAATTTGATAAGTTTATGACAGAACAAGGTTATGATAGATTTCATTATGACCACTGTGTTTATTTCAAGAGGCTAGATAACGAAATATATATTATCTTGTTATTGTATGTGGATGACATGCTTGTTGCAGGGTCTAACATGCAGGATATAAATGTGCTCAAAAGAAAACTAGCTAAATAATTTGCGATGAAGGATTTCAGTGCTGCAAAGCAAATCCTTGGTATGAGAATAACAAGAGACGGGAAAAATTGCAAATTGACATTGTCTCAAGGTGAGTACATAGAAAAGGTGTTGCAGAGGTTTAGAATGCAGAATGCAAAACCAGTCAACACACCTTTGGCAAGCCATTTCAAACTAAGCAAGCATATGTGTCCAGAGACATAGGAAGAGATAGATTACATGTCCAAGATTCCCTATTCATCAACAGTTGGGAGCTTGATGTATGCCATGGTGTACACAAGACCAAATATTGCACATGCAATGGGAGTTGTGAGAAGGTATATGAATAATCTAGGTAAAGAGCATTGGAAAGCAGTACAGTGGATTCTCAGGTATTTGACAGGTACCACTTCTCATGCATTATGTTTTCGAGGTTCAGATACTATTCTACAGGGATATATTGATGCAAATATGGCTGGTGATAAAGACAGTAGGAGGAGCACCACAGGGTATGTGTTCACTGTAGGTGGAACAATAGTAAGTTGGATTTCAAAACTGCAACAGGTTGTTGCACTTTCAACAATGGAAGCAGAGTATGTTGCTGCTACAAAGGCTAGTAAGGAGATGATTTGGTTGCAGAGGTTCATGGAAGAATTGGGTAAGAAACATGAGAATAGTAGGCTGTACAGTGGTAGCCAGAGTGCCATTCATCTTGCAAAGAAATCAGTCTTTCATTCAAGGACTAAACATATAGAACTGAAGTACCACTTCATAAGATCTGTTCTAGATGAAGAACTGTTAAAATTGGAAAAGATTCACACTAGCCAGAATCCTGCAGACATGTTGACAAAGGGAGTAACCAGAGAGAAACTGAGTTCCTGCTCGGTTTTTGTTGGCCTTAAAGCATGAAGGTGAAAAGAAGAAATTTTCCAAGTCCAAGGTCCAGCAAGTGCAGCAACGGTAGAGTTGCTGTGATTAGTCACAATGAAGGCACATGAAAAAAAAATGTAATGGAGCGGTTTGCATGTAAATGGGCATATGGCTGTAAGACCTGGTAAGGCATGCATACCCCTGGTAACTCACCGGTACAGTTGGGAGATAGACCTAGGTGATAGGGGGGTGTATGTAAGATTCCTTGGTAAATACTTGAGGGGAGTTGGTGATTACTCCAAGTCAAGTTTAAAGGGGGGATTGTTAGGGTTAACCTTGACTTGAGATTGAGTCAAAGGTGGTTAGGTCTAGCACATGGTTTGGGCACATAGTTTGTTGTAGCCCATGGTATTGCATGTGCTAACCTTGACTTGAGATCGAGT
Organism: Pseudotsuga menziesii; assembly: GCA_001517045.1. Classification (NCBI taxonomy): domain Eukaryota; kingdom Viridiplantae; phylum Streptophyta; class Pinopsida; order Pinales; family Pinaceae; genus Pseudotsuga; species Pseudotsuga menziesii. The sequence goes on from LPNX010702277.1 coordinate 82,805, forward strand.
CAAAGGTGGTTAGGTCTAGCACATGGTTTGGGCACATGGTTTGTTGTAGCCCATGGTATTGTCCCATGGTATTGCATGTGTTTTAGCCTTTATAAAGCTTGAGGAGGATCCATTGTAATTGTACTAGATATGTGTACTGTATTGTACTGGATGTGGGCATTGTATTGTACTGGAAGAGAGACTGTGAGAGCGTGAAGAGGAAGTGCAGCGGTTTTGCTGCAGGGTGTATCCCTTCATCTTTCTAGAGTGCAATAAAAGGACTGGCAAATTTGTTTGTGGACGTAGCCCATGGTTTTGGGTGAACCACGTTATATCTGTGTCTCTCTGTACTATTTTAATTTGTTTTGCATCTTGTTTATAAATTTAATTGTATATCTGTTATTGCTCTGCGGTCCTGTTTTTCTAACAGTCATTTTCATCAGCATAATGAAATCTAACGTGCTCATGTGTAAAGAGATTCACTAAATAAGTCATTGGGTCATGCATTATTTTTGATGCCTTGTTACGGAGAGAAATTCCTATGGCTTGGGGTACCACAATAAACAACTTGACTCCAGAAATCAATCCTTTCCAATATGCAATAGAAATTAAATGTCTAACACTAAAGGATCAGACCTCGTACCTTATTCCGGACGGTTGAAGTAGATCCCCGTTGAGCTTTCCAATCTTCAGCTTGAATTGATATATTACTTCCTCAGCAACAAGTAGACAATACAAGAATACTATATATCATGGTGTTAGATCTATTCTAGCATATATAATCAATAATGTAAAAGCATTTGACATAATCCCATGGATAAAATATTCATTCAAATATACATCATTGGACAGGAAAATACATTTCTATTAATATAAATCAGAGATTACAAGATAGATACAACCTCTGATGGCACGTTTGTGAACCGGAGAAACTGAATCCCCCACTTGGGCCTCCACCACTTCAATCCTCCATCTCTCGATAGCAAGCTCACAAGCAACAGGAAAGCTTGGGAAGAACACAAAAGTGCTCAAAGGGACAAAGGGATGTAGACTCAAGCATAAGTTCTGGCAACAATGGACTATAGTTTCTTTGCTCTCAATTCTCTCTTATGCCTTCAATGTACCAAGGGGTTCCTTATATAGCTTTCAAATGGATAATGAAAGGTAGAATCCGTGCGATCTCAAGGCATATGGAAGGCCAGGATTCAAATGAGTTGGATCCATGTTAAGGAAAACTCCAAAAGGATTTGGATTATGCACACATCCCGATGTACACAGTTATAGGGGTCAAACCTGCGTATGTACGCGATTATAAGGTTAAAAGCTGCGTATATCATTTTTCATATGTTTGTAGGGATGATCAAGGTAACATCAAAGGACAAAAATTGGTCCATAGGGGCTAATGAGTCTGCAGCGGGACAGGGGAAGGCCATACAAAGTGTGATTCACCTAGAGTGGTGAAATACGCTATAACAGATGCCGCCTAATGTATGAGATCAGAGGGGTTATATGATGGCCGGAATACATTATAAGTCCATCCCAGAAGTAAAGTGATGAAGGATCCCAAATGGAAGACCAGCCACCCAATCAGCATAGTACAATAATACAACTCTGCATATAACTGCAAGTACATATAGCAGTCCCAGATACATAAGAGTACAATGACCATGAATAGGCATAATACATGATATCACATATGTGGTCATCGCCATGTACAATATACATAGATCAGAATCTCCATGATGAAGATATACAAAGGACCATGATCTCCAAAATGGCTGAAGATATATAATAGATCAAGATCTCCATAGTGGCTGGAAATGTCTGACACATACTGGAATCAAGTCACGAGAGTTGAAATCTCATGAACACTGGCACGATCAAGGAGGTAGCATATAAGAGATTCCACCAATCTGGAAGGTATTCTACACAAGCCGCTACGAGTACATGTCCTACTATGCGAATAGAGGTGTCGAGGTCGAACATAGTAGTCCATCGTCTGATTACCGGTCATTAATGTATACCATTAATAGACGCGAGATCACCCACTGATAATGAAAATGGGAATCAAGGTACTAGAGTGAAAACTAACAAGTGTGAATAAATGTGTTGAGGTCGAACACTTGAGAGAATCCATCGATCAGGGGACATTGATGTATTCCCAAGAAACTGTCGATGGCGAGAGAACCTGCCACTGATGACTGCAAGTCTCAAGGCACTCAACATGACTCTAGATTCCAATCCTAGAATAAATGATCTGAAGTCGATGGGATGAAATCCGCTGGAAGGAGGGAATTAAGGCATCCCCCATCATCCAACACGAGGTACTCAACAAAGTTGTATAATGTGGAAGGACTCGATCATAAGGTGCATGAACCAGTAACTATACCGAGAATGGCCGACATGCAAAGTCAAGATAGCTGAGGAATGGCCGACTCAGGTTTCAACTTCCTTTGAACAAGAGCATAACAGTGTATGGTGATTGAATGAAGGTAGCATAGACTCGATATACAAACTAGGACATCTCTATGACATAGGAGGCATCAACAGAGGCTCCATAGGGACAGGAAGCTTAACCAGTTGGTGGAGATATACTCAGATAAATGAGTACAGCTCCTAAAGTCAAACTATAACCCAACCAATGGATGTGATATACAGTGCTCTGTTCGAAGGCGACACGACTCGACAGATTCCAAAGATAACATCTTTCCTTGTCCGGATTTTTGGGTTTTTGATTTTTTTTTGGACTTTTTTAGTTATTTGAAAAGATTGAAAAAAGAATAAACTAGCTTTATAGTTACAAACTAGGAGGAGACGAGTGTCATAAGGGAAAACAAACTAGTTCCAAGTAGTGGAACATACCTATGCTCAATGCAAGGATACATGTGTAGGATATCGACACTCGAGGGAAAATCCCCTCCCGGTAAAAAGGGAAATAAAGCTACGAAGGATATAAAAAATGGCTCTGCATGGCTAGACATGAGACAAGCTCGGGCTATTTGGATGAAATGAAATGTCAGGGGAGCCAACATAAAGCTCAATAAGGCAGGCAAAGCTCATGATAATGCATTCACAACTTGACATAGGGGAGTCCTGAGGGAAATTGGCCAGCATAAGATCAAGAGGAGTATGAGGCTCTTGCGAAATGTCATGGCAGTACTATACAACGGACTCCCACACCCTAAAGGAGAAAACGTCGACATGGGCACCAAATGCAAATAAGGCGCTAACTAGGGTACCCATGTAAGGTGAAGCTCTACCACTCATATCATGCCACTTCTAAAGCAGCAAGAAGGTTCCGTGACATAATAGAGTGGGTTCGTACCTAAGGACATGATGATATGGTCATAAGGTCATGCAAAATGCAAACGGTGGTGAACCTAACCTATATGCTAGTTTAGACATGATACCTGATATTGGCATGAACGAGTCAATCCAATGGCTGAAACGACATTGAAAAAGGTCTTCTACATCACAAATTATGTAAAAAACGGTCCAAAATGGTTAGAAAATGTCAAAACTATAGGAAAGGGGGTAAAAATTTTCAAATATTTGAAATTTTTTCTATAAATAGTAAAAAATATAAATCATTTGAAACTTTTACCCATTTGAGCTCTGATTTTCAACTGCAAATTCCAGGAGATCCAGTCGGTGGAATTCACAACCGTTTCTTCCAGGTATTTACTCATGCTCTCCTCTTGCATTTTGATATCATTTTTGTGAATTTTCATGGTTAAATGAAGTTTTTAAGGCCATCTCTACATGAGCGCTGTGGTCCATGCAGATATCGAAGATTTTTCTGCTTATAGGGCTAGCTATACACGGAAAAGGGGCTAAAACCCACGTACATATGTGGTTGTTTGAAAAACAGTCGCATATGAAGCCGCGCATATGGTTTTCTAGTAAACTAATGGGAAATTTTCCAAATTTTCTTGCAGGATGGTGCTAGAGTGGAGAGAGCATGAGCATGGTGAAGTAGAGGAAGCAGTAAGGGCCAACTTAATGGCTCATCAAGCTTTACATGCATGCAGACTCTACAAGTTTTGGTGTCTTGGTGGTTTGAGGGCAAAACCAAGACTGCTACAGATGCTGGTAGACTATTGGGATCCAGACTCGGATTCCTTCCGTATAGATGGGATGTCCCTCACCATAGAGGTGGAGGACATATACTTTATCGTAGGTCTTTCTAGATGAGGGGAGGTAGTGAAACTTCATTCCCGAGGTGGGCCAGGAGGTGGCCTTACTATAGACAAGTACGTAGTTGTGTACTGCTACCCAGATACTGAGAAGGTGGGGAGTCAAGTCCCCACCAATGCTATATAGGTGCTAGGCCTAAAGGCCATATTACTGACGCTGGGCAGGATATCAGGCTTAGCATCACTCCATCAGGCCTCGCATCCGCTGATGTTCTATGCGGTGGAGTGTATGAGACCCACCATCTATGACTGGAGTACTACACTACTGAGCAACATGAAACACCAGCTCAGTGAGTGTAAGGCAGGAAGGGTACGAAACTTTGGGTTCAGCAGTATTCTGAGCATGTTTTTCTTCGAGCATGTTCTAGGATTGATCCCTAGAGTGGACATTCCTCTCCACGGGGTTTGAGATCTAGCCCAACAACATTGGGCAGATGCTATGCGCAGACTGGGGGGTGGTAGGGTGGCCAACCCATATCTAGCTGACTTCTTTCCATGGTGGCGACGACAGATTATTGCCATAGATGACTACCCCTATGCAGGGATAGATTTTCGGGGGGATCCGGACATGCCATTGCCACCAGAATCGGCATATGGTGAGATAGGTAACGAATCTCTACCCTCACTCTTTTTAAATTTTTTGAGTTATTTAATTTTTTTGTATTTTATTGATTATGTGGAATCAAAAAGACATGTTTTTGTGCGACAATACATAGTGACATTTACCATTCATGTGCAGATGTGGGACCACGGTGACCAGAGGGCTTCCCTCGTCATAGATGGAGGGGAAGAGGAGATGACATCACGGGTGTGGATGCGGAGCGAATGCTCTAGAGCATTCATACCAACTTTGTGAGACTGACTCATAGAGTTCCCATGGCGCAAGTCGAGGACTTGCTTGAGGCCATGCAGCGACAGGTGGTGGGTGTACCATGCACATGGGTGCTTTTATTCCGGTGGCTAGCTAGAGCCGTAGTGACATTTCATGATCACAACCCTCCTCCTCCTCCACAGGATTAGACACCTGGGAGTGTATATGTTTTGTACTACCATGTACTATATGATGGTGGCTTTAAAAGCCCCAATTTTGTATGACACTATGTATTACCACATTTTTTATGTATATAAAAAAGTTTTATGGTGATCGATTTATTTATTTACATGTGTAAATGTGTGTTTATGATTAATTTATTATGAATGAGACAAATGCCAATCTAACACGTAGTTAGCATATGAGTCAGCAACTTGATTATTATTTCTTGGAATGTGCATATATGTTATATTGTCAAATTTCCGTTCTAACAATCTCACACGTAAGAACCTTCTCAATAACATCGGATCTCTAACATGGTACAAACCATTGAGCTGTGACACTACTAACTCTGAATCAAGACGTATCTCAAGAGATAGAACGCCATGTAGAATGGAATCCCGTAGAAGCTCAATAACGGCGCTATATTCAGCAACATTGTTGGAAGATGGCCATAGACATACCCCTCCTGAAGACAATACTTGACCCATAGGAGTATAAATCACCCAAGCAACAGAGGCTGAGTGTTGAGTGTGACGGCTTGCACCATCCGCGAATCCTATGTAGGTGGAAGATTCCAATGACATCTACCAAAAGAAACGGAAACTAATCACAAACCCGATCACGATAAAAAAGACCTAATTATGCAAAGTTGTACAATAATATACAACAAGTAGCCTTGGCTAAAGATCATGCATAGTATTTTTTGAGATAGAGCCCATTTCTAGGCTCCTCCAAAGCTGTCCCTTCATAGTCCACTAACTCATAGGAACCCTTCTCTAAGACACGCTTGACCATGTAAGGACCACGCCACATAGGATTAAACTTCCCTGCCCCCAAGGGTTCTTTCGGTTGATCCCACAAGAGGACCAAGTCTCATTCACTAAACACTCTTGGACGGATAGACTTATCGTACTGGACCTTAATGCGATGTTTATTAACCTCTAGAGCCACCAAGGCATCCCGACGCTGCTCATCAAGTTGCTCAAGGTGAACCAAACGCTCCTCCAAAGGTGAAGTGTATGGTAAGATTTCCTCAGCTAGCTTCAACGAAGGAATCTTGCATTCAATTGGCAATATCGACTCCACTCCATGTACAAGCTGATATGGAGAAAAACCAGTGGCAATCTTAATCACGGTTTGATATGCCCACAAAGTAGGATATAACATAATGTGCCAATTCGTCTTGCTTTGTACGATGGTTCGTTGGAGAATGGATTTGAGTGATTTATTCACTGCCTCTACCTATCCATTCACTTGAGGGTAGTAAGAAGAGGAGTGCTCTTGCTTATACCCTAACTTCGATGCCAACTCTTCCATCATACGGTTCTGAAAGTGCGAGCCATGGTCAGTGACAAGCTCTTTCAGAATCCCGAACCGAGTAATAATTTGGTTGAATACAAAGTGAGCGGCTGTCTCACCGTCGGATTTTACTGTAGAAATAGCCTTAGCCCATTTCGTGAAGTAATCAACAACCACTATAATATGATGGTGCCCCCTAGTTGAAGCTTGGTTGCAATACATAAAATCGAGCCCCCACTTAGTGAAGGGACTGGCGGTGATAATGGGATGTAATGGGGCAGATTTTGAGTGCATATTACATACGAAAACCTGGCAAGGGTGGCACCTCTTGACCGCATCAACACAATCTTTAAAGATCGACGGCTAGAAATAACCCGCTCTCAAAATATTTTGAGCTGTAGAAAGCCCAGATAAATGACCACCACACGCCCCTCCGTGGCAATCATTCAGCACAACCTCAGCCTTGTCATGAGTTAAACAATGTCATAAAATGGAATCTACCCCACGGCGGTACAAAGTATTGTCCACTATAAGGTAGTTCTTAGAGACGTGACGTAATCGTCGTCGTTCATCTCGCGAGAGGTGAGTAGGGGTCCTCTGTGTTTGTAGATATACTATGATATCCCCATACCATGGGTCTAACATTGAGATTAAGAAGACGTGTCCATCGACAAACATATCTTCACAAACCAACTCCTCGGCCTCGCTCGGAAAATCTGATATAAGCTCTGCAAAGATTAAATATTTCTTTGATTTTGCTGAAACAAACTCAAGATCAAACTCTTGTAGAATGACAATCCATTTATTATACTTTCCCCCAATCATCCTTCATGTGAGAATGAACTGAAATGGATTGACATGGGCCACAACCAAGGTCTGGCGAAGGAGAATATAATGTCTCAAACGCTGAACCGCATGTACGGTAGCTAAAGCAAGCTTCTCGACATGAAAATAATGAATCTCTGCATCAATAAGGTTTCGGCTCAGATATATATGACATGCTCTTGGAGCTCCTCATCCTCTTGAACCAAAACCATACCAATCGTCTCTAAAGACGCGACCACATATAATAAGAAATCACAGCTATAATCCGGAGGACTAATCACCGGGGCCGATGCCAGGGCTTGCTTGAGTGCATCGAAGGACTCCTGGGCTCACTCATCCCATTCAAAGGGACTATCCTTCTTCAAGAGATGCATGAAGCCTCTAGTCAAATTGGCAAAGTTGACAACAAATATTCGTAAGAAGTTTTCCATGCCTTGCAAACAATGAAGATGACGAATATTCTTCAGGGGAGACAACTGAAGTATTGCCTCAACCTTCAAAGGGTCGACTCTTATACCCTCTTTCAAAATGATGAATCCTAACAAACAACCCGACTTCACGCAAAAGATGCACTTATGAGGATTTAATCTAATTGAATAGTGTCGGCATCTTTCGAATACCAATCTCAAGTGATAGGGATGACGCATTCTCATACGAGAATGAGCAGCGAGGTCATCCAAAAATACTTCAATAATAGACTTGAGATCGTGGAAGATCAAGGTCATCGCCTGCTGAAACGTAGCTCTGGAATTTTTTAGGCCGAAAGGCATTTTCTGATATGCAAATGTTCCCCAAGGACAAATAAATGCGGTCTTGTGTTGGTCCTCAGGTTTAATCTGGATATGATTATACCCGGAAAAGCCGTCCATGAAGGAGAACACCTTGCTACCTGCACACTCATCCAAAATCTAATCTATAAACGCTGTGGGGAAGTTATCCTTAGGACATGCACGATTCAAATTGCGGAAATTAGTGCATATAAGGATTGCTCCTTGTTTCTTATCCACCGAAATGGGGTTTGAAACCCACTCCATCAAGGGAATGGGATAGATGAAACCGACTTTCAACAACTTCTCTATCTCTGCCTTAATGGCGGGTGCTTTCCTAGGATTCACGACGCGTAAGCGTTGTCGAACAGGCTTAGCATTGGGGTAAGTATTAATCTCATGTTCGATAATCCGAGGGTCAATACCTGGCATCTCGTCATAAGACCAAGCAAAAACATCACATAATTCCTTGAATAGCTTGGTATATTCCAGAATCTCAGCATGGGAACATTCCGCCCCAATATAGATATTCTCTATTGTGCCAGGATTGTGAGAAATATTGATAGGAATCATTGCCGATATGTTCGCCATGTTTCCATCAGCCATTGGACCAGGAGAGCTTAATGGAACCACAGGACTACCAAATTTCTGACTAAGAATCTCCCTATAATCCTCATGCTCCAAACGGTCAAGCGCTGGAATAAAGTAAGATCTATGATGAAGTTCCTCCCATGGTGGCTCAATTCCCGACATAGCCTCGATAATCACTTCATCTAAAGGGAAAATCGTATCAAGGTAGTCGTGGGCATGAGAAGACTATACTGCCCATGCCGGCAGCACATAGGGGTCTTCCTCCTCCGTCCGCGAAGAGGAAGAACAAGGCCCTGCAACACTCTTGAGATTAGCTTGATAAGCTATCATAGCTGCAGGAAATGGCACGCTCGTATCGACGGGCTCACTCGAAGTACTCGGTGCAGGAAGAATCCAAGGATCTTCCATATGGGTCGTGCAAAAAGACACCGAGGTCGTAGATGTCGAAGCCTCATCGGAACAAGATCCTATCATGAGGATCGGTGCAGGACAACTAAAGCTTCCCATGAGGGATGGATACATGCCTACACCCACACTCCCAGTTCCTAGCTGGGAGTGGTCAACGATCGGGATCAAAGCTCCTGAAGATGCAGTAACAGACGGAATCTTGAATGCCATTTGATCAATCGTTACAATCTTCTCGTTATGTGGAAAGCATACAACGCGGAACAAGGAAGAAGAAATGGCTTGCATACTATACATCCAGTTCCTACCCAACAAGAGATTGTAGTCAAGGGGCGCATCAACCACCTCAACCTCTATTGCAATGGTATTCCCTCCCAAACAGACTTTAAGGGAAGGAAGGATACCGTGTGGCCTAAAATATCTCCCATCAAACGCAATTAACATAGTCACTGATTTAGACAGCTCAGGAGAACCCAAACCCTTCCAACAGGACAAAGACATCACAAAAGCCGCAGCGCCCTCGTCAATCAAAGTACGCTTGACGATCATATTAAGACATTCTACGTGCAACAAAAGAGACACATAGTAGGGAAAGCGAGGTTGCAGTCCCACGGTTTCAAATTTGATCACCGAGGAAGAATCATCTCCGTTCACACCAAGGGTAGAAAGCAACGCCTTCCTTTGCGAAGGACAACTCTGAAGCACTTCCAATGCAGACATCGCACAAGGAGTGTGACCCAAATCCTTGACAACTGAATAATTTTGGGCGGCTCGGGCATTTGGATTATGCCCCGAACGCTTAAGGAATCCCTTAGGAATGCGAGGTGCAGCCTCAGGTTTATCCGCAGGTTTCTCAATACGTAAAGGGGACCCTGGTGGATCAGGCTCTTTGCCTGGGCTGGGTTGTGACGAACTATAATCTTTCGCACGCGTCTCAACCATCGCAGCATGGACCATGTTAATGCACCCATGAGCACTAGTATCTGGTGGATCATTCTCACTAGACTGGTCATGGGACTTCGAGTTCATATTCTGGTTATGCGGTAAAGGGTTCATTAGCACAACTGGGCCTTGTGCTAAGAATCTCGAAGCTTCATCAATCCGAGGGCACAAGCAAGTGAGGTGATCGTCCTTACATAACTTGCAAGGGAAATTAACCTTACATTTAGCTTGCTTGTCCCCCTCAACATTTCTACCATTCTTGTCATTATTGTTAGCATTCTCATTCTTATTCCCACCCTTTTGATTATTATTTTTACCCTTTTTTCTATTTCGTCCAGGCTGCTGGTTACCCTTCTGGTCCGATGATTGCATAGAAAGTACATTCTCCGTTTGGGCGGGTTGAGACGAAGCTGTAGCTTGTCCCAAAGCAAATTGGTTGATTTACAACTGACCAACTTGTTTTGCAACCGAATCAGCAGGTTTCACACTTGCACAACCCACAATGCCATCGGCATGTGGTCCAGGTTTGACCTTGGGATCGAAACTGGAACAAGGAGTGTTGGGAATAATCTCATACAACAAACCGGACTGAACATAGATCAAGTCCAGTTCCTGCGCCCTAAAAATCACTTGTTCCTCATTCTGCACTCTGGATGTGGAAACATCCTTCGCTATATATGTCAATAACGACTTGAGGAACCACTCAAGAAGGAACTCCGGTGGTATAAAGGCTTTAATTAATCTCTTTCGTCTACGCCACTCCTGAATATGATCAGAAATATGGGTGGCTTTATCTTGCCAAAATGTCGACAAGAGTTCAGTACCAACATCATAACGCACTGGTAGCTGGAAGTGATTAAGAAAAGTCATCGCAATGTTGTCGAACAAAGTAAAAGCGCCCCTAGGTAACTCTATATACCATTTCATCGCAGGCCCTGTGAGTGTGCATTGAAATAGTCTCAAATGGACTAAGTCCTGATGTAACGAATTCAAAGAGCACCATAGGTGAAACGTAGTAACGTGTTCGCTCGGATCCTCTCCTGGTTTGCCTTCAAACTTAGGTATGTCCGAAGGAAGCTTGGTAGGGATAGCCGACCAAGCTGGGTCATGAGCCACATGATCATTCGTAAGTATCGATAAGTCAGGAAGATTAAGCATCACGAGGAAAGGGAGCCTAGGATGATGAGGTCTATGGACTGCTCCTTGGTTCATATAGGATTGATTACCACAATGGCCTTGGCCATAGTGACCTCCTCCCATATGACCTGTGTAGGGTGGCGTGGAAGCACCATAATGAGGTGGAACATGACTAGTAGGAGCTACAAAGCCGTAATTAGGAGAGTAAGCATTTTGTGAATACCCGCCTCCATAAGGTGAAGAAACCTGTCCATATTGTGTCCCATAATAAGGTCCATAGGCCATCGCATGCAATGCCCCATGAGACACTCCGTAGGTAGGAAGATAGGTTCTAGACGTAGGAATGTACATACCGAGAGTAGGGATATATGCCGCGGAAGTATAATTTGACCTCTAGAAGCATGAACATAGCCTCCTGACGCAACGGGCGGTATGTAAACTTGAGACACAATCGGTCTAGTAACCGTAGTACAGACCTGACTCGTAGCCATGTGCTGACTCGAAGGACCATGTGAATAAGGTGGAGGATGTACATTTGAAGAACTAGGGGCTGAGGACGAAGGAATCTGATTAATAAGATATGTACTACCGCCTATCGTCACCCGTCTCGGGTCTGGTATCCTAATAGGATCGCTAACTCTAGACCTAGGAGGGATATAAGATGTAGCTTCCACCACTGGGACGAAAGGTGCAATGTGACTAGTGCTCCCAAACCTCTCCGCATGGTAAGGAATGAGAGTGCCCCCAAGCATAGTGTTAGGCTTGAAGTCGAATTCAACATGAAATGTCAAATCATGCATAGGAAAACCATCCATACCATAATTACCATAGCTAGTAGTGGTGGGTTCAAAATGAGTCTCGGCGTCCTCCGGCATGCCATACTGGTAACGCGTCAATGGGGAATCAGCCCTAGAGTGAGTAGGTCTATCATGCATGGCTCCTATCTCAGAAATCACAAGACCTAACTCAGCTAAATCGGGTGAAGGATCATAAGTAGGAGTAAATTCCCCATCGTCTACACGAATGGGAGGAGGTGGTTCAGTAATACCTTCTGAAGAATCCCCCATGGTGTGTGAATCAATGTGTGACATAGTTCGCCTGGACTGTCTAGGTCTCTCTCCCAAAGGAGGAGGAGAAGTATAAGGCAGAAGTCCTGCTAAACGACAAGAACGGCGCGGAACCGCACCCAAATCCACAATGACTCAAAAAATAGCAAAGACTCTCTATTTACGCAAACCCTAGGCCAACTATCGTGCACAGAGCAATCACTAATAAAATCTAAATCCAAATGCAAGCAAACAAGGGCTGGATAAGTGAGCTCCTGAATGAAGCAGGTATGTCTTGCCTAGGAGAGGCTTGAGACTCCCATACACAACAAGCGGAGGTACATAACCAATTATTGTGGCCCTTAGCTTCAACGCGTAAAGCGACTGTGCTGTCCGACCCCAACCTGGCTGGGACACCTGCAGAATAACCTCTACAAGTACCCCCTCGATATCCTAGGTAAGGCCACTAAGGTCACCTCAATATAATCAATGCTCAGGCGGACAGTCGCAGGCGGGATTGACCATATGGGTAGGGTAGCAAAGCCCGAAACTATCGAAAGAGCCCCCAGATACGAATACAATCCTGGAAATATCTTCGGTGCTACTTAGTTATGACTAGGGGTCATCCCAATCAATAACCGCTCACACTGCC
>LPNX010702281.1:0-13980 GCA_001517045.1 Pseudotsuga menziesii
AGCGCCCTCATGCGCACGCACCTGCTGCTATATTTTTATTTACGGTTGATTCTTAATATACTTGCATCCAAAGGAATAGTGAACCGGGCGGGGTCAGACAATCAATGGAAATGAGGTTACCAAACTGAACTGATTAAGTTCGCCATCAATGCCGATATGAATTGTATTATCAATTACCATAGCATAAAAAAAATTAATAAATCTCGGAATCCAAGTAAATGTATAGTTAAAAGTGGACAAATCACACTACACTGAGAATTTAATTTATCTCGGAAATATTTAGCTTTTTCCAATAGAAACAATTGAAAACATGTTCTAATCAGAATAAACGAATTATCTGTAGAATATGTCTTCCCTGCACATTATATCGTGTCATACGACACGATCTTCTTCAATTTTATTTGTTGTTTATTTACCAACAGGCAATTTGTGCTCGAAGGAATCTACAGTTTAATTCATGCGCTAGCCAGAGCCTTAAAAGTTGGGGTTTAGGGTTGCTGCACACCTTAAGGCATAGGGTTTTGGGTTGCAGCATAGATTACTGTAGTCATGTTAGAGCAACAATTTACAGTATTGCTATCAAAACAAAACACTGGCAGACAAAAAGTCCTACATACATTGAGTTCTACTTCTTAATTAATTGACCTAAAACTAAAAATATATATTGTTCTATCCATCTAATATATTTTGTTAAAATAAACCAATTGAACAAAATTTAAATTAAATTAACAACCTAACAATTACCCAGTTGTTATGTTGGGCCCAATTTGTAGATCCTCATCAATAGGACCGCAACAACCCAACCTGTAGTAACATCTTATTTAGCCTGATTCTTTATTAGCCACCCAACCCATCTTGAAAAACACTAACTGCAGGGATTTTTTTGATGAGTACGCCACCTTATTATACCTACAGATGCTTATCTATTTCATCAGTTGATCCCTTTATTACAAGGTAGTATCTCAACGCTGTATTATTAGGGGTCTCAAATGGAGTTTCAAACGGGGGGGTGTATGGTCTCTGTACAGCACTTGGGTTTCCTGCCTCAACACCTTCTGAAGTTTCTTCAAACACGATTTACCTCAATGAGCGGGTGCAAGCAGAATCTACATAATATGAATGCCTCCTAAATAATTTACTAGGTATCGGGGATGAACATTTAGCAAGCAAACTTGTTGTTTATTTTATTTTATTTTTTTTTGCAAAATTTTAATAATCATATATACATTTCAATTTCCACTATATAACAAAATAATAATATAATTGATAAGCAAATTAAAAGAATATAATATTAAGAAGGAACTAAGTGCGCTGGCATTAAAATATATATCTCGAAATACTAAGGCAAAGCAAGCAGTCTGCGTAGCTCCTCCGTCCGAAAGCTACTGTTGGCGTGGCTCTTCCTCACTCTACCACGGATCCACCCACCGATTTTTTCCTCCGCGGTTTGCCTTCCCAATGGAACGGCTGGGCTACATGCATGCCAGGTGGGCAATCGCATGAAGCTCATGCTGCATGAAGCTTACGCACCAGTCCTCCCAGAGCCCAAAGCTGAAGGAAGGATTACCAAAACTGGTTGCCCCTCCAAATAGATTTCATTTTGCAACAAAAATTTTAGCGTGGAAGAATAGAAGACCTTTGCTGTTAATGAAATATGTCTAAAGATGGTGGCAGCGAAAAGGCTAAATGGGGAAAAAGGAGAGCGCAGTGAGGACACAGATGTGGTCGGAAGCATGACTGATATTGTCTTGGGCTTACTGGGCTCTCCTCCCAAGGAACATCCTAATGGGTATCCATATGTGGCTGGACGAACGACTGTTGTGGCCTGCGCAAAACATTTTGTTGGAGATGGTGGAACCACCAGAGAAATAAATGAGAACAATACGGTTGCAAGGCTTTATCATATTCACATGCGCCCGTGCTTTTTGAGGGGCTAGGATAACCTTGAACCGGTAATCGTGAGAGTGGGAAGGCAGAGAAGCGCTATTAGGTATAGTTTCTGATCCAATTGGAACCATTCCAAACCCAGATTGGGAGGAAGCATTCCTTAACTCCATAACAGCCCCATATCCAGATTGCGTTTTCCATTTTAACTTTATCCCTTGCTCGTTTTTACATCGTGAGGTAGGTCGGGCCATGAGCAAGCATTTGCACCTCGCAGCAGTCTGACTTGCTTGAATTTTCCCACCCAAATAAAAGGGGGCCGGTCCTATTGGTCTTGCTATCTGGATGCCTTGGCAAAGGGATTATCTACTGTCATATCGTCTTACTCGAGCTGGAACTGAGTGAAAATGCATGCTAGCGGATCAATCATCTTAAAAATATCAAGTTTGAAGGTGCAGGCTGCAGTACGGAAGAAATATTCTACTCAACTATCCCTTGCCACTTTAATATGTTTCTTGGGAACATTACAGGCCACCGTTCTCAGCTTAGCTGTAGTACGTGATAGCTCCGAGTGGGCGTTAGGATGGGACATCAACCTTCTTGCTGCATTCTACTCTGTAAGTTTGCCCCCTTTTTTTTCGTTTATATAACCTTTTACTTTCTGTAATAACAATGAATTTATATCTATTTCTGGAAGGAGTGAATTTATCAGGTGCGTTGGTGTTGAATGGTAATGGTTGATGCACATTTCCACTGTTCTCGTGAGGTACTCACATTGACCCTTTGTCTTTCTCAGGTTACTGAGTGAAAAATTATGGTTATGCTTCATATATTCCAACAGGGTGCCATTAATGTACTTTAGGGTAGCTCTCAAAGCGGTTTTTCTTCAATAATATGCTAACGCTTTGAGCGTAGCCTGTATGGAAACAAATATTCACCCAGGATTTCGATTGGCCTTTATGTATACGTATTCTCTATGTTGGCGATTTCCTTCTAAAGAAATGCATATTCAAGTAAAGATTTATTTGCATAGTAGTAAAATATTCGTAGTCTTTTTCGTAAGCTAAATGTATAAAAAAAATATCCTATTTGACATTGTGCCACTCTACAATATATGCTACAGATACATCGAAATATTTTCAGAATGATTATCTTGTAAAATACCTAAACTATACCTCTCTTCCTATATGACCTAATCCTATAAGGTATTTAACAATTCTTATTTCCTTGAATGAGCCATTTACAAATAGAATGTCCTACTTCTATATTTTTCTAAGTTATGTTCACTCTGTGTATGGCCTCGGTGCATACTATGCTTACTTCTATAAGTCCTATTGCGAGTTCTTCGAGCTTTTATTCAACCCGAGCTTGCTCTCCTCCATTTTACTTAGTTCTGTTGCGCTTATGGGAATGATGCTCGTTCAGCCGCTTCTCGGCTAGAAAATGAAAATTTCCACCTTTATTGGGCCAGTTCCAACCTTGGAACCGCTTGGGATTTAGTCAATGCTACCCTTCAATTATCCCACTTAGTCATTGGACAGGCGCAGGCACTTAAGTAGTGTTCTGCCTAACTGGTAAAGGTCATGTAGTACTGCTTATGTGAAATTTTAGTTTTGATTATTATTTTTTTCTTTCTAGAGGTCCCCTTTAGGTTCCAGTTTTAGAACCTAGGGCTCTGATACCATCTGTAGTGCTTCGCCTAATGGTTAGAGCACTGTGTCCAATTCCCTGTAATGTTCTCTATCAAAACATTTTAGATTGCATTACAGATTTATATCCAGGCCTGTTCTATAAATTTTATAGACCTATGTAAGTACAAGTATGAACTGTAAGCATATTCAAGTAAAAATTTCGAACTGTACATGTTCATAACTTTATGAATTTTTCATAAATTAGACCATAATAGCATGCATGAGTTTAATATCTACATACCTGAAATTTAGATACCTGGAAATAGCGATTGTGGTAGATCCAACAGTTTGTCGTAAACCCTGTAGGCTCCTTCTTCTTCCAGCTTTCCGTACGAGCCTTAATCAACAAAAATGATGTGCCACCCTGCCGACCAGCTCTCATCATGTGCTGGCCCTAGGAAACCCACGGGTTTCCTAGCCCCCGAGCCCACAGACCAATAATATCAAGAGCAGCTTCCTCTCCATTCTTTATCTTCTCAGTCTCAGTCATTTACAGATACTCTCATCCTTGAGTTGTCCCCCTCCTCAAGTATTTTTCCTCTATTTTTCCTCTTTGTTTTCCTCCTGCAGAGTCCAATTTCCCCCGAAATAAATCCAACCTCTCCACGGCCTCCCCAAAATCCCCAAAATCCCCCTCCTTATACCTCCTTCCACCGCCTCTTGCATTATTATTTTATTTTATCATGGGCAGTGCCGTTCTGATAGGTCTGACATGTGTAATGTATTTATCTTTCCTTGTACGTGTCAAAAATGTCATGTATTACCAATTTTAATGTTTTACGCAATTGTAAAGTAGGTAAAATAATTAGTTTTAATTTAATAAAAGTATTTACTAATAAACTTTAATTTAACATTAATATGGTATAAGTTTAGTTTAATAAAAGTATTTACTAATAAACTTTAATTTAACATTAATATGGTATAAGTTTAGTTTAATAAAAGTATTTACTAATAAACTTTAATTAACGTTAATATGGGGCATTACAATTCACAATAGAAACAAGACTATATAACTTTTTTTTCTAACTAAATAAATTGTTGTAGATAAGAGTCTAGTAAAGATTAATGAACCATGATGCATGTTACAAATGGGAATGCTTGACGAGGTAATAAGTAGTTACCAGGATATGATTTCCAGATGTAATTTAAGAGCATATATTAGGTGATAAAAGAAGTAAAATTGTAAAATAACATTTACAGGATGATCAAGTAAAGGTTCAAGTTGGACTACCATAACCAATGAATTATAGTAGCAAGACACATATATTATTCATAATAATACCTTTTTATAAACATGCACAACAATAGCTTCGGGACAAAGTTTCCTGAAGGGTGAGTATATGTAATGCCCCATATTGTGACTAGACATATTTTCAGATAGACATAGTGCATTTTATTTTTCTCAATATATGTTGGACTAAGTTCGACTGAGTAAACCATATTTATGACATGATAGACATGATCATATGTTGCTACTATGTTTAATATGTTACTATATTTATCTTGATACATTGATTATGATGTTATCATTATGTTTGTGAGGTTACTATGTTATAGGTATCCTGAGATTCCTTTATTCATAATGACAGTGTATGTTTAATTGTCATCCTCGATAAAATATGATATATATTATTTGGTACGTGGATACCAACCCATGCTGTGATCAATTTAATGACTATGTTGCAATGAAAGGAAATGATGCTTATAATATGCACCATCTAATGATTGAATGAAGATATTGTTATGAATGTGTGTTTTCAAAGTACTAATCCATAGGACACATGGGCTATGTAATAAATGGATACTTTATATGAAGTGTGGTATAGTACCTATTTTTGCAGAAGAGCCTTGTTTACAAAAGTGGATGATACGATGACACAAACCAATAATATTGATAGCAGCATAGTATGGTTTTTTATAGGATATTTTATGCAGTGCATTTCCTACCAAGAAGAGCACTCCGTCCATTTCTCCATGTTGTTCTGTATGTTAAGCTCATTTTGAGCTCATTTATAATAAAATCAAGATATTTTAATGATATTTACAGGTTTATATTCATGTATGTTCTCCTAGTTTTGTAAACAAATTAATGGATAAATATGAACTTGTAAACAAATAATTGTAGAAATGTGAATTATACATATGTAATAAACTAAAAATGTGAACTGTACATATGTATAAACTTCAAGAATTTTTGTAAACTAGTTATAAATACCCTAGTAGGAAGCATGAATTTAGTATGTAAATAATTAACTTTGATAGTGAAATACCTCGCGCCAACATTTGTAGTAGATCCATCATGTTGGGAAGAGCATGTTTGAACAGAGGCTCCTCAAGCTTTAATTTATCTTCCCATCCAAGCCTTTCTTTACAAAAGAATGATGGACCACCGTGCCAACTAGATCTCATCATGTGCTGGCCCATGTGTTGGCCCTAGGAAACACATGGGTTTCGTATCCCCCGAGCAAACAAAACAATAATATCGAGAGAAAATTCCTTTCCCTTCTAAATTTTTCTTCATTTCCAACCATTTCTTAGTCCTTTATTTTCTCCCCTCCTCAATTTTTCCCTCCTTTTCCACTCATACATAGTATAATTTCCCAAATAAAACCAACTCTTTCCCACCCCCCCTAACCCCAAATCTCTCTATGAGGTCTCTCCTAAATACCCATTTTCCTCCTTGCTTCTAGCTTACTCCACCGCCTTTTTCCCAAACACTACATTCACCTCCTCCTTAAGTTTATAATGCCAATAAATTATTATAATCATGAATATACATTTATTGATTCACTTGTCCATATCTCGAGCATCCCAATAGTTAATGTTATTTATGTTGAATTGAAAAAGTCGGTGGTTTAGCATTTAATTATTCTTGGAATGCTCACTATGTGTCCCTCACGAGATGGTTGTTTAATAGGTGTTCCTTTTCAAATCAAGTATGTTAAATATAATTGTAATTTGGTAATTATCTTGTGTACAGGTGGGTATCTTAGTCCTCTTAATTGATCTAGAATCCGATGTTAGTAATCACATTAACAAGTATAATTATAAAATCAATCATGTCATAGCTTGATGGTTGTGTTTTAGTATACATGTTTAACCTACACACAATGATTTGGTTTATTTGATTAATAATTTGTTTTACTCAAGTTATTTCCACTTTGGTTTAATTAAAAAATAAACTAGGGCATTAATAAAACAACAATAATAATAATAATAAATAAAGACATTTTATAGTATTTGTTTTTTTTAATGACAATTATCATACGCATCGACATGTTATATTTGGATTTATAATTAAAGCACCCTTAAGAGTCTAAAAAACCCTCACAAATTTTCTAATATATATGAACAATGTTTAAGTCCACTCACAACAACTTTGTGATGATAATTATAATTGATGACACTTGATCAATTACTTATTACAATTTTCACCTATCATTAATGAATACATTAATTGAATTGTTTTACACATATCCAATAACTTAACATTCATTTTTTTCATTAAAATATTTACCTAATGACAACCTACACCATTTATCACTATGTTAAGTATTTGTATATTGATATTGGTATACATGTGTAAAGTGTGCATGCGTGGCCAGTGATTGCATAGATCATACACGTACTAGAAGAAAACATCATATATCGTATGTATGTATGTATATATATATATATATGAAAAAATAATAATGATCCAGATTGATATAGCCGTCATGGATACAAGACATAAAAATCGTCAATACCTAACAAGGCTAACATACAAACACGTAATCTTCTCAACATCATCAATCGTTAATTATTAACCAATTAAGTTATAACATCAATATATTTTTAGCTTCATTACTCAATCAATTATTTTGAAGGAATAGATACCTACTACTGCTAATCTTGGTATCGTAGATCCCCTTGACCCCACACAATACTAGCTATCACATCCTCCCATCCTAACTTACATCTGCACCATCCCTATCCTTCCTGTTCTAGTATAGAAGTGGATGTCGGTTTCATCGACCTGACCACATAATAACCTTAGAGCGATAGCGTCGGATGAACAGCAGACCTAGTCTCTCCTAGCAAGAATCCGGCCGTCATCATCATAAAAACATGGGGAATGTGTCTCAGCACAACCCTCCTACAACCTCGGGTATTATAAAAACATAGGGTGGAACACATCCATCCCTATCAACATTTTGGATCTATACCCTATCAAAAACCATATTGTGTCACTATCGAGATTATTTGTCTGTGTCATGATATCATCAACTTTTGTAAACAAGGATCTTCTATAAAAATAGGTACTACACCAGACTTCATATAAAGTATTCAGTTATTACATATCCCATCTGTCCCGCGGATTAGTACTTTGAAAGCATACATTCATAACAATATCTCCATTCAATCATTAGTTGGTGCATATTACCAAGATCATTTCCTTTCATTGCATAGAGTCATTAAATTGATCACATCATGGGTTGGTATCCATGTATCGCATCATATATATCGCATTTTATCAAGGATGACAAATAAACATACACTATCGTTATGAATAAAAGAATCTCATGATAACTATAGCATAGTAACATCACAAACATAATCATAACATGATAATAAATGTACCAACATCAATATAGTAACATATTAAATATAGTAGCAACATCAGATCATGTCTATGATGTCATAAATATTGTTTACTCAGTCCAACTGAGTCCAACATATACTGAGAAAAATAAAATGTAGCATGTCTATCTGAAAATATGTCTAGTCACAATATGGAGCATTACAAAATACTTTTGACCCTATAGTTTTCCAAAGCACATATTACAAGGTAGTTAAGGTATAAACCTTAGCATATTAAATACAAACCCCGAAGTTTATAAACATGCAAATAATTAACCTCTTATGAACATAGGATATAGGTATAGTTAGGACTAAGACTTTAGTAGTCCTTTCACTAGATATGAGCATGATAATTTAGTATATATGCAGTGGTGTTGGATGTTTTTATTCTCCATGATCATAGACAAAGTTCACCACCAAAATAACCTGCACAAGATTAGGATCCTACATTAGTTCGCAATGAACTAAGCAATCCACTTAAGGTAGTAGGAATCCTTACCTTTCTGAGTGGACCCTCAAGAGATAAACCCCACCACTCCACCCCTTGACATATGAAGGCAAGTCAATATTCTTAATGGATAAAAACATAAGACCATAAACGGAAATTAAGACATATAAATAAGAAGTAAAGTGTAACCTATCAACCATAAAAAAATTTCCACATATAGTAGAGAGACAGAATAAAAAACAAACCAGTATAAGTAATATAATAGCACCCCCAAAACACATCATTATCCAAGATCAAATCGAGTAGAGGAAAAGAAACTTACGATACTTATGTTTAGTACACAACCAAGTATTATTTCGCAGAAGTTTAAACAATGTCCTTGGATTGTAGTGCTTTATTAGCCTAGAAATTTTTAATTTATTTTATGATTTTTAGGGACATTACAAGTGGTATTAGAGCCCAGATTCAAACACTAAGAGACCTAATGGGTGTTGTCAAAAATTCATTGCAGAAAATAAATTATATTTGAAATTGTGTTAACTAACAGGAAATTATTTGTTATTAAAATTTTCACACTGCAGAATTCAATGAATAGTTCATACATTAGAGGAAATCTCAACTCAAAATGGGCCTCCTAAGGAAAATTAATAATAAAATAATATTTATTAATTTTGGAGGAAGAAAAGAAAAAACTATTTTTTTGTTCATATTTTCGACATATCTCCCTATGTTTTTACTCAAATTTCGATCGGGAGAGCTCAATGGATGTGTAATTAAATTCCACATCTAACGATTAGCCACTCGACATACTTTTTATGGGCCCTACTACCCCAAAAACAAGAAATACCTAAAGAAACGTGATGCTGACATCATCATCACATTTTTTTAGGTATTTCTTGTTTTTGGGGTAGCGGGGACCATCAAAAGTATTCCTAGTGGGGACTTGTTGGATGTGGAAAATACTCTCACGATAAAAAAATGAGTAAAACACAAGGGTATATGTTGAAAATACAAACAAACAAAGTAGTTGTTTTTATGATACATATCCCCAAATTTATATTAAAAAATTGTTAAAGAGGTGCTCCCTTTTTGAATTTTAACGAATTTCGATTGGCTAATACATGATGACATGGAATTTGTATTATTTTTTGAAGGACAATTTTTAATTGAAATTTTCTCTAATGTCATGAACATGGAAGAAGACAACAAACGGAAAGGGAAATTGAACTCCCCCACAAAGGAAGAAGAATTGGTGGTTGAATTAAATTCTAATATATTGAAAACCATACAAAGTATGCAAGCACACTTACAGAGTTTCAAAGATGATAATATGCATGAAAGATAAGATCAGCAAGCAAATAATGAAGCTTTACTGTGGAATATGATAGGAGGAATCCCGTATGGAAATCCTACTCATTCAACCAACAAATTCAAGAATCATTTTTATCATAAACAGGTTAGAATCCCAAAGGAAGAAGGAAAACATAACACACACATGAACCTCCAGAAATATATTATCACATTCTTTCTAGTGATAATTCCCTTTCTACTTGCAGAAAGAAATAGAGAAATTATGAACACCTCACAAGAGATTTCACAATGATAAAATCCCCAACCTACGAAGGAGAGATGAACATACAAGATGTAGAAGTTGAGAGAGAGCATCACATCAAGGAATTCCCATTTCTTGTAGAATTTACGGATGTATTTCCTGAAGAAATACCTTGATTACCATTTAAACGCGACTTAGAATTTTCCATGAAACTGATAGGAGGGTCAGTTTCGTCTTCAAAATCCCCATACCGCATTAGCACGCCAGAGTTGGTGGATCTCAAGTTATAGTTGCATGAGTCAATTGAGAAGGGTTATATCCAACCTAGTGGGCTCCCTTGGGGTGAATTTTTACTTTCCTAAAGAAGAAGGATGGTACTATGCAAATGTGCATCAATTACCGCAAACTTAACAAGATTACCATCAAGATCTATTAACCACTCCCTAGGATCAATGATTTGTTTGATCAGGTTGGAGGACACAATATATTTTCAAAGATCATCCTGCGATCTAGATACCATCAGGTACGGATCCGTGATGAGGATATTCATAAAACTTCCTTTCATACGTGATACAACCACTACGAGTTTGTATTAATGCCATTCAGTTTGACCAATGCACCTGCAAATTTTATGTATGTGATGAACAATATATTCAATAAATACCTTGATAAATTTGTATTGGTATTTATAGATGATATCCTAGAGTAAAGAGGAACACGAGAGACATCTTCGCATAGTATTATAGGTGTTTCAGGAATCTAGCTTTACGCTAAGTTTAGTAAATGCAATTTTTACAAACCATAGATATGGTACCTAGGTTACATCATCTCCAAGAATGTGATAGTTGTGGACTTGGAAAATATTAAATCCATAAAATATTGTCCTATCCCTACGTGTGTCACAAACATTAGGTCATTTTTAGGATTAGCCAGTTACTATCGAAAGTTTATATAGAAATTGTAACATGCCCCTTGTACCTTAATGGAATTACATGTGAAGAAGGGGTAAGAATTATTTATTTATCTATCACTACAAAAAGAGTCATTCATGTTAGTGTAAAAGTTTACATGAATAAGTCTTTCCTCCATGAATAATTAGATACAGATTCAACCATTCATTTGTATCAATAGCATATCTTTGAAGCCCTCTATCAATGATATTTTAAACATGTAAACCCAAATCATCAATTTTTAATATTTAAAAGTTGTAGTTCAAAAGCATTTCATAGCCATTTTTCATAATCATTTAAAAGTATCAGAAAAAGATGAACAGTACACAAAAACAACTAACCTTAAAATGATAGATCAAGATGCATAACACAATCACCCTTTAACATTAATAACTGCAGTGTATAATATGCTAGCAAAGGGAAAACATGTGTGAGTCAAACAAGATTTACAGAACACAAAGCATAAACACAAAGGAGCCACCACTAAAGACACCATATACGTGGTTCACCCCTAACTCGGGGTTACATCCACCAAACCGTTATATCAAATATTAACTATCTGAATGAAATAATTACAATATGCAACATCCTTGTTTTTATATTCTCTTTCCGCTATTCTCATAGACTCTCCTTTCGAGAGGATCTCTAATCTTTTTGTTGTTCTTGGCATGGGATCTGTAAATAGAGATTTTAGACAAAGTATAGTCGTTTCGATACATACCATATAGGCATTCAGATTCTACTTAGTAAAGCACATATATGGAATATGTGAAGGTAACAGTGGGTCTATGGATTCAAATCCTTCCCTTCCCAGCTATGCATACAATATCTGTACACATTTTCAATCTTCGGAGCTATACTCAATAATTAGTATTCTTATAAAATTATTTTGAGTTCATTAATCCATTATGGTAACTTACCCAACTATGCTGCAAGAAGGAGATAATCATGAAACCTATTGTATCTCTACAATATATAGTTATATTCAATTTCAATAAAAATAGGTATTGAATGTAAAATACTCTACTCAGCTCTCTTCTTTCATGACCTTAATCTAAAAAGAGTTCTAGAAGTTTTTACACCATTTATATCTTAGGGTTGGGGTATCATGAGATTACTTTTAAGATCATGTACTAAGGCCATAAAAATATTCATTTCCACTGAAAGATATGACAAAGGAGAATCTTATTCAAAAGAGATAATCCATTATATAATCGCCATACACTTTCTATTGATCCTCTAGTTATAAGATTATATAATCTCTACTTCTACCAAAGGACATGACACTACAAATTTTTCATATCATAACCACCCGATTCCAATATTACCATATAGTTATAAGATTATTTAGTATTCATTTCTCCTGAGACTCTAGTTGTAAGTCTTACATCCATCGGAGTGATGAATTGATCCAATAGTTAAAAGAAATTAAGAATCATAGCGCCATTTTTCACTAGGCCAGCGTTGGGAAAGAACATGCAGGTTTCCAATCGCATATCTTGGATTCGAAGGCTATAAACCAATGCATACATAAACACTACCTATGATATACCTATTACAGATCACCATACAATCAAGCACAGGGAGTTATCCATATGGAGGCTTTTGGGAAAATCTATTACTTATTAAAAACTCACACCTCCAAAAGTAGCAGGAGGGAAAATGTGTGAAGGTCAAATTCCCAGAATACGAAGACGCACCACAACACACAAGTTTCAGCACAAAACAAAATTGCGGCCCGGCTATAAAATTATCCAGATAAAAGGGGAAAAGGCAGTGCTTTTTTCAGGAGGGCACTTCAATTCAAATTGAGTACATACCTTTTGTGATCCATAGGTGAAAGAAGGACTTAGGTATATATTTCAAATCGAAATTCCCATAAATAGATACGGGGAATCTAACTAGTCACTACTCGCATAAGTATTGGGAAGATGCATGAATACATCGATTTATGCAACTGAGATTCATCCCAGTAGAGGGTAAGTATGCGAAACTAAAATAAAATGTAGAGAGGCATAAGCACACATAGAAAGCTACCATACTCAACAGTAAGACCCTCCATAACAACATCCTTTGGTCTATGAATATATTCAAATTTATCATGCCACAGCATACACACACATTTGTTTTATCAGCAAACCGTATGCAAGAAGGTGCAACTTTCACATCAAAAGCTTCAGAAAGAGAAGACGTGGGGAAAGAATACCCTAACCACGTGGATATCTGGGGAAGAGAGTCAATTTCCTTCCGGATCACCACCATCACGCATGATATGTTTTTCTGTTACTATGAGAACAGGTTCAAGCACATCGCCGACCTTCTGAGTCAAGCTGTCGCGAATTGGGAAAAAGGATCTCGTTCTCATCCTCTGTTCCTAGGGCGTCCCTCCAAAAACCCCTCCTTGAATATAAAACTAGAAATATAACTCCACTCATGTAGCACCCACAATGAGATGGATTCCCTCCTGACTTAAATACTGATACCAAGATATAACCTATAACCTGCAAACTCTCGCCCTAAATCCCAAAATATCTCTTCCAAAACCCCCATACCTTTCCTCATGCATCCTTTCCTTTTAACTGTCACCATCCAAGATCCCCTCTAATCGTCCATCCTTAATCAGTGCCAAAAAGGCAGAGGATGTGCCAATTCCTTTCCATGTGGAACCCATGCCTTAGGAAACTCCTCGATGAGGATCTCCTATGGTAATAGTGGTTCCGTCTGCTCGGAATATTTTTGGTTCCTTTCTAAAACTAAGTTTTATTTCTATATGTTGTTTGATTCTTTCTTGGAAGAAAAACATTAAGCCCCCATCTTCTTCGCTGGGCTAGGTAT
>LPNX010702281.1:15879-38867 GCA_001517045.1 Pseudotsuga menziesii
CCTACCTTATTTCATGACTTCATTCCTAGTCCCTAGAACACCACGGATGGTGTTGTCCTAAGCAGGAAGGGATATCTGGAGCACATGATTGATTTGATGTTTGTGTTGAGTGCGAGCTCTGGAGAACATGATTGTTTTTATGTTTGTGTTGAGCGCCAACTTTGGAGCACATGAGTTATGAAATATTTGTGTTGAGCACGAGCTTTGAAGCACATGGAAAAATAAGAATTGGAAGTGTTGGACATAATCCTTGGAGAATTCCAAGTTGATGTTGAGGATAAGCTCTAGAATAGCGGATCCTTGGCCATAGTATCCCTATGTGTATTATACAAGTTCATCCTAGCATTAGTGTTGAGCGAGAAGCTCTAGAATTGCATTAAGTGCAAGTCCCTATTTTTAAAGTTGAGTGTGGGCTCTGCAAAAATGCTAAGAGTTACTGAAAATTAATTTTGTTGAGTGAAAAAGTCTGTGAGAAAACACCAATCTCATATTACATATTTTTAAGTTAATTAAATTAAATTTCAAATTTATGTGTCTCATGAAGTACTCAAGAACTACCACAATATAAAGGTAATCCAACATGCAAGGAGGTTTAGAGCTACCTAACCTAGTTGACCTAAACTTACCTCAACGACTTAACAAAATAAATGATTTTTAAGGTGATGAAATTACCATGTGGTTGGGATCATGCTATATGATACCTAAAGTAAACTCTTAAGAAAGATATATGTATACATATATAGTTTATAAATGGTATGAATAAAAGAGTAAGCATATGTATTATTTATAAAAAAACAATAAGTAACTATAAATAATAAAAAAAGGACCTATGTATTATTATTTGAATAATTATATTAATATTTCCACACGTCAAGAATCAAAATAGGAACTAGTCAAAGAGTTCCTAAGTTAAGATTAATAAATATTAATTTCAAATAAATCAAGTAAATGATTATTTCAAGAATATAAATGATTATTGATCTAACTAAAATTTAACTTCCCTTTTTCCTAAAGATTGCCTATATATACCCCATCCGAAGAGAGTCTTGGGGATCCATTCTATTCTATTTCCCATTATTTTCGTAAGTGTTCTTGGATAGCATTTTTCCAAAAAGACAAAGCAATTTGGTACAAAACGTGTTATCCCAAATAGGTGAAGCCTTACCTTTAGGAGTTGTAGACTAATTTCATGTTGGAATCAGCTCAGGGGATCATGATTGAAACCAAGAATATAATTAGAATCCATTAAATATAATTAGAATCCATTACAAAAATATTTCCACAGGACAATTTCATACATGGAGCTAAACCATCTTTGGAAAATCAAGTTATTTTCCAACCCTTTTACATATGACAGTGCCATGGAAAAGACAAACACAATCGCAATCTATTGGAATCCCAGACCAACTATCAAACCCAACAAAACTAAACTACACAACAATACTTCTCCCAACCCAAACTTTTAATCTCCAACAAAATAAATGCACAGTGATCAGAGCCTTTCATTTTCAGGGATTACCCGTAGTATGGATGCGCAGAAAACCTAGGAATCCACCTTAGAGCCACACTCTATACCTACAAAATCCACACAAACTCCATGAGAATTATGCAAGCTACAAACAAAATCAAACCAAACCATTACAGTATGGAGACCACGATATAGCTTAACCTTACATAAGAGCGAGAAGGCTGTTGCATTGTGCAACGTAGCTTCCGATAGGTTGAGACCACCTAGACAAACCAACAAGAGACCAAATGAATCATTTTCCCACCCTAACCAATGCTTGAAGCTTCCTTCCAACGCTTCCCTAGAAGCATTGAAGTCGCCACCTTGTCCTCCATTATCCATTAAATCTAAACCCATAGTTCCATAGTTTCGCTCACGGCGAAACCACATAGTTCACCAACCCAACGTTAGAAACATAACAAAACCCTCAAATGCCATGCTAAATACAAAGTTGTATGGCATATGAAATATTCCATAAACCAAATCATTTTGACCCTATAGTTTTCCAAAGCACATATTACAAGGTAGTTAAGGTATAAACCTTAGCATATTAAATACATACCCCAAATTTTATAAACATGAAAATAATTAACCTCTTAAGAAACTTATGAACATAGGATTTAGGTACAATTAGGCCTACGACTTTAGTCCTCCTTTCACCAGCCATGGACATGATAGTGTAGTATAGATGCAGTGGTGCAAGATGTTTTTATTTTCCATGATCATAGACATAGTTCACTATCAGAATCAAGAGTAGGAGCATGCATTAGTTCACAATGAACTAAGTAAGCCTCTTAAGGTAGTAGGAATACTTAACTTTCTGAGTGGACCCTCAAGGGATGAATTGTGCCACTCCACCCCTTGGCATACGAAGATAAGTCAACCTTCTTAATGAATAAAATTGTAAAACCATAAACGAAAATTAAGACATATAAGTAAGAAGTAAAGTTTAACCTATCAAGCATCGACAAGTGAGTGTACTTAGTAGACATGAAGAGTAACCAAATAAACTAGTATAAGAAATATGTTTAGCATCACAAAAACACATCATCATCTGAGAGGAAATCTAGTTGAGGAAAAATAGCTTAACACTTAGGTTTATTTTGCAGAAGTTTAAACAATGTCCTTCGTACTAGGATTGGGACTAGGATTGGCAAGGTAAAAATATCTAGGGATGATTTTTGTTTTATGGATCATGGATCAGTAGATTCAATCTACCATTGCATCTAAAAGGTACTTCAATTTTGTTCACTCAACCACATATATTTCTCTAGTGAATTGACATAAAAACTCAACTAAGTGTGAGATTCTTAAAGTAAAAAAAATAATAATAAAGAGGTCATCTTAGCCTCTCTCTTGAGAACAAAATCTAGATGATGAATCCTTAGCAAAGATAATCATTCAACCTAGTGGTTTTTGGTCCAAGTCGAGGGTGGTCTCTTAATAAATGGAATGCAAACCAAATAAAGAGCCAAATAGTTGGGTGGAATGTCTAAGTAAGTCTTGAATTAGTTCAATTACACTTTTTTACATAACCAAATAGAACGAGTTTAAGCTTGAAATGATTATCTAGCGACTATGTGAATATAATTATCTTTCCATATTTGCATGTTTTATTGTTAGTATATTCTATAGTGTCTATGTGAATGTATTTATCTTTTCATCTTTGCATGTCCTATTGTTAGTATTGGTTCGTAAGTTCTATTAAGACATAATCTTCATGGATCAAATATGACATAAGTTCAACTTACATTGACTTATTACATTTACAATGACTTATTTAATATTATTCATGATCATATTATATGTTTCTTTCATCTATAAGGTGATATTATTGTATCCTTGCATGTATGTAATTACTTTAATATGTCATAGGTATGGTTTCAATTATGATGTTTTCAAGGTGCAAGTAATGAAATAGTAAAATCTGGCAATAGTTGGGCTTGGTCTCCATGAGCATAGAATGATTCTTTATTTATTCAAAAGTGGAACATAAAGTGAAGTGACTAAGTCTTCTTTTATGGCATAACATGTTTATTTTATCATATCAATGTATACTTTTATGATAAATGATGAATTAATTATGATAAATAAAATGTTACTCGATTGATAATCAATTATAATTATAAATTAAGCTTCAAAAAAATTATAATTATTAATTAAGGTTAAATGTAAGACCCGAGTAAGTCCCAGTGATATCTCCACATTTAAGAAAAATAAAAATGTAAGAGTTCAGATTTTATATGATTCTACAATTAAAATGATATATTATTATAAATTTTGTTTTGTACTTTTATTATTTGTTGAATAAATGGGTGCTTTAACAAATCTCTATTGTGCTCATTATTTTCCTTATCAGTTGTGGTTGTTGACGCTATTGTCTAAATATTTAGCTAGCTTTGGAACATCAACAGAAATTGGATATAGATCACCGTGGTAAATGAGTTTGAACTTGCTCTCTAATAAATGGGGAAAACTGGTTATCAGCTATCACCGAGAGATGTTGTAGCTTAGTTAGACCACCACATATTGAAAAAAGGAAATATTCATCTATATATAGTACTTAAAAAATATCAAGCTTTGTGGCAAAACAGTTATTTATTTAATGTTAGTATTAGTTTTATTTATATTTGTGTTAGCATTAACTGTTTGCAGCTTGACGCTTCTTGTGCTTTAGAATCCCAGCTATAATAAATTGTATAATAATTTTCCATTGCCTCTAGGAAAAGCCAAATAAGAAGTGAAAATTACTGATGTATGTATTATAACACATAATCGTTAATAATCTTGATCCAAAACCTAGGCTATCATTGCCTCCAGAAAAGGCCAAATAAAAAATGAAAATTTCTAATCAATTTTAACACCCGATTGTTTATCCAAAACGGCCAAATAAAAAGTGAAAATTTCTAAATAAAAAATGAAAATTTCTAATGAATTATAACACATGATTGTTTATCCAAAGTGGCCAAATAAAAAGTGAAAATTTGTAATGAATTACAACACAGGATCGTTAATAATCTTGATTCAAAACTTAGTCTATAAGTATTGAATCAACTGCAAAAATAATATTAAGAAGGATCATTCACAATTTCTTAGTAATAAGACAAGTCATAACAACAGAGAAACTGGACAACTAATCTTTTCAAATCTGGAAGGTTGTTGCAGATACGACCATGCCCACAAATCCTTCCTCATCATAGTTAGCTTCAATCAACCCACCGGTTGACAGGTTAAACAGATAAGGGATTTGCTTCTTGGAAGCAAAATCATATGTGCTTACAAAAATGCAGTCCTGCCACTCTGTAATAGAAGTTATGAAGTAATTTTGTAGGGTAAGAGAAGAAACACGAGTCCAAACATTGTTCTCATGATCACACTTCATCACATGGCGTTCAGTGAAGGCGTACAAGTTGCCAGAAGAAGAAGCCACCCCCCTATTCCATACATCGTAGTTGAAATTCGGCATATATTCCCACGTTTCCGCACTAGGATTGAAAACTTCTACCGTTCCATTCATGGGATGGTAGTTAACACCATGAATTTACCTTCCATGAAAACACGGTGGCATGATGGGCCGTGCGGTTGGATCATAGGAGGTAGAATATCCCACTTGTCTTCCTCCGCGTTATATGTTTCTACAGCCGACAGAGGGTTGAGACTTCTATCGATCCCAGCAGCCACATAGACAAGTCCATTGGAAGAAGAGACAAAGCAGACAAAGAAGGATCGAGGTGTAGGCCTGTCATCTCTGCGGCTCCATCTCGTTGATTCAAAGTCATAAATGTATACACTCTTCATTGTATACCCTCTGGAAATGAGAACCAGATTTTGATTCACAGCAACACACTGAGACATTGTGGATAATCCAATAAAGAGGGGATCATCAATGGGAGGGAGCCTCTTCAAGGTACCATTCAAAGGGTCATAGATGGTTATTACCAATTTATCGCCAATGGCCTTTGGATCTTTGTGAAGCAAGCATATGAGCTGCTGGCTCTTCCGAGATATGTTTTCGTCTGGGTAGAATCGAGGACTATTCACCATACCCTCCCAGATTCTACACACACCTTTCAGGTCATCGTGTGATGTGTAGGGCACTCCGACCAAGCACTTTCTAACGAGATCTTTAGGAAGTACCTCCGTTCATGGAGTTGAAACACACCTATTTCCTAACCAAGTTTTACAGAAATATTTCTGCGGATCTTAGCCTAAAGCTACAGAGACCGAGACCGAGCAAGCTCAAGCTTTCCACGATCTTAACCTAAACCTCAAACTTTCCACTGATCTTAACCTAAACCTGCTTTCCCCAGATCTTAACCTAAACCTCAAGCTTTCCCGGATCTTAACCTAAAGTTGCAGAGACCAAGCAATCTTTCCACAGATTTTAACCCAAAGCTCCAGAGACCAAACAAGCAACTCATTGAAAATATATAATGTGTAGAGTCATCATCCGTGGATACCTAAGTTTAAGCCAAATAAAAAGGGAAAAGGAAATTTAAACTTAATTCATAATATTACAAGCAACTCATTTGAAAATATATAATGTGTAGAGTCTAGACATCATCTGTGGATACCTAAGTTTAAGCCAAAAAAAAAGGAAAAAGGAAATTCAAACTTAATTCATAATATTAAATATTAAATGTTATTGGGTGAGAATTTCAAAATATATTAGTTTTTTAGGCTTTATTTTTCTAAATTTTTATTTTATAAACCTACTTATATTTTTGTAAGTTTTATGAGTCCACATGTCTTCTTATGATTACTTTTTATTTTTATTTTGGGTAGCCATAAGTTAAGTTACATCTCTCCCATACTCTTTCTTATCTCTTTCTTATCTTTGAAGAAGTAATGTCTCATCCATTTCTCAAGTTTTTTTTTTTCAAAATCCGACGATCTTCTCTTAAAATGGGTCAAAACCCTTAAACTTAATGTTCTATGGTAAAGTTCACATTAATTAACTTACTCCCATAGAAGCTGGAATCATTGGATATTGAGTTAATTCACCTAAGGAAAGTCAATAATACATAATTACTTTTTACAATCCTTTATTAGGTGGAAAGACCTCCCAAGATTTATATTGTTTTTTTCACTCAAGAAGGGTTAAGTAACTAATTGTAAGCTCAAAGTGGGTTCACTATGTAGGCAATAATATGGCATGTGATTTCATATTGGTGGATTTTTATTTCAAAAAATGGGAACAATATACTACCTAGTATATAACGGTAAAAATCATAGATATTAGAGTTGGTTATAATTATGTATATAGGGGGATGAATAGGGTGTTTGGGGTTTGAATAGACACTCTATGTTTTAATTTGGTGTGAATTTAATTCCGCGTGGAGTTTAGATTATTTGTGTGAATGTGGTGTGAGTTCACTTATAATTTTACATGTGTTTAGGGCATTTGAAAATATATAGCTTGTATACTTGAGACATCATCAACCTTGGAAACCTAATTTTAAGCCAAAGAAAATGGAAATTTGCACTTAATACTAAATACTAAATGTTATTGGCTAAGAATTTCAAAATATATTAGTTTTTTATTTACAATGTTGAGGAGTCAATGCTTATTTTGATATCTAAATATTTAATATACATTAAATTTGATTTGTCAATATTTTGACATTGGGTCATTTTTCTGGGTAATGGGTTCAATTTTGTTCATGAGAAATAATTTACTTAATTAGTGGACAAAAACCAATTTTTTAAAATAATTTTCTTTTTTTATTTGGAGAAGTAATGTCTCCCCATTCAGTTAATCCACACAATGGAAGTGTATAATACATAATTACTTTTTTGCAACGC
This sequence comes from Pseudotsuga menziesii, assembly GCA_001517045.1. NCBI lineage: Eukaryota > Viridiplantae > Streptophyta > Pinopsida > Pinales > Pinaceae > Pseudotsuga > Pseudotsuga menziesii. The sequence continues at coordinate 23,192 of LPNX010702281.1, forward strand.
TTTATTAGTTGGAAACACCATGTGAATCCATATTGTGGGATTTTATTTTCAGAAAATGGGAGCAATATACTCTCTTGTATATAAGGGTAAACACATATATATTAGAGGTGGTTATAATTATGTATATAGGGGGGTGAACAGGGTGGTTGTGGTTTGAATAGGTACTCTATGTTTGAATTTGGTGTCAATTTAATTCCTTGTGAAGTTTAGATTATTTGTGTGTGAATGTGGTGTGAATTGTGTTATATTTTTGGAACAACTATGTATGAATTTTACATGTGTTTAGGGCATTGTTCCCAATATTGTAATATTTTTTTTACTAAGATTTTTATATTTCACCCTGAATGGTTTCTAGGGGTTATAATAGTTTCCATATCACCATGATAAACACAATTACAGTAACAATTTATTGTTATGAGTATGATCATTGAGCCTTATTTTTAAGGTCTCCATGGTTTCAAGTGGTTATAAGTGTTCTCTCATATCACCATAATAAGGGTAAAAATAAAAAGGGGTGTAGAAAATGTTATCTAAAAATGGAGACTTAAAATATCAAATGTAAATAAAGAATTTTTAAATTGTAAAGGTATATTGGGAGGGGCTTCAAAAAAAATTAAATTTTTTAGCCATTCATTAATATTTATTGAAATTAGGGCACTTCCCTAACTTATTTGAAGATGAAGTAAAAAGAGAAAAGATAGGTAATTGAATCATATTTCATAATATATAGCATTTATGCAGAGAAAATGTGTGTAAATGATTATAAAATTAGTTTCCATAAAAGTGGGTTTTCAAATTTTTAGCACATCTTAACATATATGTTTGTGTGGGTGCAGCAATACATGAGGTAAATGATGTCCATTTGGGATAAAATCTTGCAGACATATAAAGGACATATGGTCCTAGTGCAACACTATTTATTCAGAATTTTTCATGAATTATTTATTATTATTATTATTCATTATTGAAGTGAGAAAATCTTGAAATTAAAATATTATGTGTGGGTGCAACACTTTAGGGGAAAAAAATAGTGAAATCCTTGATTTCTTAATATAATATCATAGAGCTTGATCTCGTCTAGTGCACGATATATTTTTTGGGGAAATGGTGATGGAAATCAAAAGTTATATAATAAACAATCGATGTATGTATTTTCAAAAACTGACGTGTGTCATTTAGAAAAATAATTATAAATAAATAAAACATAGTTTTGAGGGGGAAAATTACATATTCAGAGTCGTCATTTCGTACTCTACAATATCCTAAATTTTTATAAAAAAATATTGTGTATGTCATATCAAAACACACCATCTAAACTGAGCATATTGATAGATTTCTAAAAGACAAGCAATAGCCCTAGTTGATTTGTCCTAGCCAATAGGTTCGGTGTTCCGAAGCTGCTTCCAAACCTAATGCCAAACTTTAATCCCGCCAATTATTTAAATTTTAAAATAATGCATATGCGATATAACACATATGTGATACAACTTATTCATATCGTATATGCGATATTAATATGCTATAACACAGATGTGATATATGGAATTATGTTCAGAGCTAACCATCATCGTCATCATCATCATCATCATCATCATCACCCTCATCCTCATCCTCATCCTCATCATCATCATCATCATCATCATCATCATCATCACTTTCATCCTCATCAGCTTCATCATGCTCATCATCATCATCATCATCATAATCACCATCATCATCCTCATCCTCATCATCATTATCGTCAACCTCATCATCATCATCACTCTCATCCTCATCATCATCATCATCACCCTCAACCTAATCATCATCATCATGGTCATTATCATCATCATCATCATCACCATCATCATCACCCTCATCCTCATCACCATCATCATCATCCTCATTTTCATCATCATCATCATCATCATCATCACCCTTTTCCTCATCAGCTTCATCATGGTCATCCTCATCATCCTCATCATCATCACCCTCATCATCCATATCCTCATCAACCTCATCATCATTGTCAACCTCATCATCATCATCATCCTCATCCTCCTCCTCCTCCTCATCACCCTCATCCTCATCATCATCATCATGGTCATCATCATCATCATCATCACCACCCTCATCTTCCTCCGCCTCCTCCTCATCATCCTCATGCTCATCATCACCACCAACATCATCACCCTCATCCTCATCAGATTCATCATGGTCATCATCATCATCATCATCATCATGGTCATAATCATCAGCACCCTCATCCTCATGGTCGTCATCATCATCATCATGGTCATCATCACCATCCTCGTCCTCATCATCATCACCCTCATCCTCCTCCTCATCATCATAGTCATCATCCTCCTCGTCATCACCATCATCCTCATCATCACCATCATCCTCATCATCATCTTCATCATCACCCTCACCCTCGTCATCATCTTCATCATCACCCTCATCCTCATCATCATCATCACCCTCATCCTCATCCTCAGCATCATTCATCACCATCATCCTCACCATCATCATCATCTTCATCGACAGCCTCATCCTCATCCTCATCATCATATTCATCATCCTCCTCATCATCACCATCATCCTCATCATCATCCTCATCATCATATTCATCATCCTCCTCATCATCACCATCATCCTCATCATCATCTTCATCGTCACCCTCATCCTCATCATCATCATCACACTAATCCTCATCATCATCAACCCGATCCTCATCATCATCTTTCATCACCCTCATCCTCATCATTATCATCATGGTCATCATCATCATCATCATCATCATTATCATCATCATCATCATGGTCATCATCATCATCATCATCATGTCATCATCTTCATCGACACCCTCATCCTCAACATCATCAGTGTCCTCATCATCATCATAATCCTCATCCTCATCATCATCATCACCCTCATCCTCATCATCATCATCATGGTCGTCATCATCATCATCATCATCACCCTCATCCTCGTCATCATCATCATAGTCATCATCCTCCTCCTCATCACCATCATTGTTCACCTTCATCTTCATCATCATACTAATCGTCGTCATCATCGCCATCCTTGTCGTCATCATCATCATCATCACAATCCTTGTCATCATCATCATCATCATCATCATCATCATCATCATTATCATCCTCATCCTCATCATCATCATCACCCTCATCCTCCTCCTCCTCCTCCTCCTCCTCATCATCCTCATCCTCATCGTCTTCATCAACACCCTCATCCTCATCATCATCAAAATCCTCATCATCATCATCACCCTCATCCTCATCATCATCATCATCATCACCCTCATCCTCATCATCATCATCATAGTCACCATCCTCCTCATCATCACCATCATTGTTCACTTTCATCTTCATCGTCACCCTCATCTTCACCATCATTGTTCACCCTCATCTTCATCGTCATCACCATGATCATCAGCATCCTTGTCATCGTCATCATCATCACCATCATCATCACCCTCATCCTCATCATCATCATCACCCTCCTCCTCCTCCTCCTCATCATCCTCATCCTCATCATCTTCATTGACACCCTCATCCTCAATAACATCAACATCCTCGTCATCATCATCATCATCATCATCATAATCCTCATCCTCATCCTCATCATCATCATCATCACACTCATCCTCATCCTCATCATCATCATCATCATCACCCTCATCCTCATCATCATCATCATTGTCATCATCCTCCTTATCATCACCATCATTGTTCACCATCGTCTTCATCCTCACCATCATCCTCATCATCATCACCATCCTCGTCCTCATCATCATCATCATCATCACCATCCTTGTAATCATCATCATCATCATCATCATCCCTCATCTTCATCATCTCCTTCACCATCCTCCTCCTCCTCATCATCATAGTCATCATCCTCCTCATCATCACCATCATTGTTCACCATCATCTTCATCGTCACCCTCATCCTCATCATCATCGTCACCATCACCCTCATCCTCATCATCACCATCACCCTCATCCTCATCCTCATCATCATAGTAATCATCCTCCTCATCATCACCATCATTGTTCACCATCATCTTCATCGTCACCCTCATCCTCATCATCATCATCGTCATCATCATCCCTCATCCTCATCATCACTATCACCCTCATCCTCATCATCATCATCATGGTCATCATCATCATCGTCATCATCATCATCATCCTCATCCTTATCATCATCCTCACCCTCATCCTCATCATCATCGACACCCTCACCCTCATCCTCATCGACACCCTCACCCTCATACTCATCATCATCATGCTCATGGACACCCTCAATGTTCATCACCCTCATCCTCATCATATACAGATAAATGTAAATTACACATTTTCATTGAGCACTAAATCGCATATGCGATATATCTTATATGCAATAAATGGCATATGCGATATATCGGGAATGCGTTATCGAAAACATGTAAAACCCTCTCCGTTCATTAAAAAGATTGTATTCAATATCGCATATGCGATATATCGGAGGTGCGTTATATCGTATATGCGACATATCGGAGGTGCGTGATATCACATATGCGATATATGTTTTATAGAAAATGTAGGGTGGCGTTGTGTTGGCCACCTTTAACATATCAAGAGACATATTTCGTTTGAACCTGCGCACAGAGAACTGTTGGACATGCAATTTTTTATCATTACTTACATAATTGCATAGTTTTGTAAAGGTTTGGGTGGATTTCAATGGGGAATGTACGTAATAGAGGAAGAAAGTCAGCAAGGAAGGTGCTTACACCGGAAGAAGCAGAAAATAAAAAAACAAAAAAAAGGGAAGATTCAAGAAATCGTCGGCATTCATTACATGAGCAAATAGTTCCCATTCCCCCTCAAGAGATTCCTGACGTAGAGGCTAAGGAAGATAATGCAACATTAAAAGAAGTTGGTTATATGGAAGTTGATATTATTCATCCATTAGTAGACGAACAATCTTGTGAAGAGTTCAATAATTATGTTACTCCTAATGTAAATGTGACTTAGCAACAACCATGTTCGGTGGTTCAATCTCCCAATCGAAGTTGTGAGTCGGTAGTGGATGTAAACGTCACTCCAGCATTTCAAACGGGAAGAAATTTTGCATCAAAATGATAGAGAACTCCTAAACGAATACAAGTGGACGAGAGCAGATTGACTTCCATGGAAGGTAAGGTGGATAAATGCACTATCCTTAATCATTCTTCTCAAATAATGAAACAATATTTTGATAACAAATCCGAAGTCATTAAATGCCAACTATTTTTAGCTTTGCTTAAATCTAGAAATATGGCAACTGTTAGAAGAAATTTAGGCATAACAACAATGAAGAGTATGGAATCAAGTATTCACATTGTTAAATCTCTTGCTGCTGCATTCACATCGATTGGTAAAAAAACTCATTCAAAAGACTGTAATGTGGCTCATCGTGTATTGGCTGAATCAATTGTATGTAGATCCACAAGACAACGTCGTTTAGTTAAATGCACATCAGAAATTGTTCCTTTACATCCAAAGACACTTAAAAAAAATTCAGTAAGAAGAGACAACCTTGATGTAGAGGGACAAATGGAAACATTATGGGCATTTAGCAGTAGTTTTCCCCGCAAAGACATGAAGTTAGTCAAAGCAGTGAAGGGCCTAGTGCAAACATTTTGTCATGATAGCACTAGGAATTCTTCTAACACGAAGGATGTGTTAAAACATTGTAGGGGTTCTCATCACACTGAACATCATGTTAATCATTATCTTGACATGACACAAACTCAACTGTTTGAGATGTTTAAAGTTGCCCACGTAGAGCTAAGGCTTGGGAAAAGATCTTTTGAAAAATGCAAGCCTTGGTATGTTAGAATCAATACCATCTGGAACACTTGTTGTAGATACCACATAGAGTTTGACCTGTATTACCATACATTTGCACATATACGTCGTTTTTTGCATCCTAACGATGTGCAGGAATTCTCAAGTACAGTACCGCCAATGTCATCCAAATATTTCATCCATAGCATCATGTGTCCGAGGCAGGATGGGCAGACACATTACTTAAAACAATGTGTAGATGGTTCTTGCAACAATTGTGGTGGGCTATCCTTATGGTCTGATTGCATCCATGAAAGTGAATATCAAGCATTTGGAAATGCAATTGTTGAGAATCAGAACTATCAGTATGAGACATATCAACTAAATGATGGGAAAGAAAGCAGGAAGATTAAATTGGTGACTTCACAGGTAAATTCTTGAATATTGACAAATTAATATTCATGTACACACATTTTTTTATGTGGTTTATTGACATATTAATATTGATGTACCAGGTGCAAGTATGTGATTTTATTCCATAGTTTCATGGAAATATCCAATAGTACATTCAACATTTCGATATGGCACGGTTCCAAGATGAGCAATTCAGAATATGCCGGGACACCTTCCCTCTCAGAACAATACTATCAGTGGTTGACTTTGCTGAAAATTACACCCTACAACCACAAAAATGAAATTCAAATTCAATACTATCACTCAGAGCAGGTGAGCATAATGGTGCATATCACTTATCGACATGGGAAAGATAGCAGTGAAGAGAAATGTGTGATACTGAAAGAAAGTCACTTCTACATAAGTGACGACCGGACCCATGACATCCATTACATGCAACATTGCTTTAAATTATTCTATGACCACATGATAGCTATGGATATATCATTTTATCGTCATTTCATTTGGTCATATGGTTGTGCTAGATAGTTCAAGAATGCACGTGTTTTCGAATGGTTGTGTTTGTTGCACCTAAAATACAAAGTTCCACATGTATGGAACTACTTTGAAACTGGTCATGGAAAAGGAGAGCATGATGGTGCTGGTGCATGCATTAAAACTACCCTTCGAAGGGAAGAGATGAAGTTTATAGGTGCTCGCCTTCGAGACGCTGCATCTATAGTCCAATGGTGTGCATCTATCATGGGAGAACAAGCAACAAGGAAACACTTAGTGCAAAGAATATTATGAGAGGTTACAAATGTGTACTGATAACAAACACCTCGGGTGAACACAGTGCATGGAACTCGACAGTTTCATTCAATTAGAAGCTCAGAAAACTCATCCCTACAAATTTGGACAAGATTGAAGGCTTGCTTTTGCAGTTCCTATAGCATCGGTGAATGGGGTGATTGTGAGCATACTGATATCATTGATACATGTGATCGAGTGACACTTGGCACCAATTTCAATGGGGGTAATTAAATAGATCATTTGGAAAAATAATCAGACACATATTTATAGAGACTATGATCACATATCGGATCTCATACAAGCAGGTACATGAGTAGTACCTAAATAAGAAAATGTATTTATGTATTGTTTACTCGACCTTTGTAGAATTTAATTTATGTAGAAATTAGAAATGCAAGACCTTATTTACAAAATGTATTGTTAACTCGACCTATTTCCTTTCACAAGTAAGATATATGCAGTGGTTTCCCCAAAAAATAATGAATGGGGTTTTGACTATTGGTTGGCACATTGCTTAGAGGGGAAACAAACCCTTCTAGAACCTGTTAAAAATGATGAAACTATTGAATTCCCAACCGGCTCGATGGTTATAAAAGGGGAGTACTTGACACTTGCAGCACAACAGAAAAGGAAGGGTGGGTATGTATATCAGGGTTATAGACCAAGAGCTATTGTATACCACTTCACCAACCTAGTAGTTGGTACAAACATCAAGATCCGCACACTTTCCCACAAAAATAGGTCACATGTATGATACTTGCTACCTCATATAGAGCACGAAAGATTGATGGACACCATCGGCACCAGAGATGATCCAGATGGCCTACTTGTATGAGTGCATTGTCAGGTGCGTTATTTAAACCATGTTTGCACCATGTTTTCACATTTTCATTGGGTTCTCTTTTCTTTCTTATGATGTTACTAACTTCTAGCCTTTCGTGTGCCTAGGATACAAACACCAGCTACGGCACATTGGAGGTGCCAAGAATGGTGCCTTTACACACCACCAAATATAGTTCAGAAAATAACAAGCTCTCAAGTTGTTGAAATTTACATTTCTTGATGTTTTTAGTTTAATATATACATTTAATTACATTGCCATGTACAAATCAAAATCCAACTAGAGGCTTTCATGCTTGCATGCACCAATTAGGGTCAAGACAAGGTATGAGATGGAACTAGAAACACATGAGATCACCAATACTAGGCTTTCATGAGTCACCAAGTTGCATGCTCCAACTAGGTTCAAGACAAGGTATGAGATGTCCAACTAGGGTTTGGTGAGCAATCATGCAAGTTAGGAGAGGGAACTAGAAACACATGATCACCAATACTTGCATGCGCCAACTAGGCTTTCAAATGAGTCACCAATTCACATGCTCCAATTAGGTTCAAGACAAGGTATGCTCGATGTCCAACTAGGGTTTGGTGAGCGATCATGCAAGTTAGGAGAAGGAACTGCAAACACATGATCACCAATACTTGCATGCACCAAATAGGCTTTCATGAGTCACCAATTTGCATGCTCCAATTAGGTTCAAGGCAAGGTATGAGATGTCCAACTAGGGTTTGGTGAGAAATCATGCAAGTTAGGATAGTGAACTACAAACATAGGATCACCTTGATACTTGCATGCACCAACTAGGCTTTCATGAGTCACCAAGTTGCATGCTCTAACTAGGGTCAAGGCAAGGCATGAGATGTCCAACTAGGGTTTGGTGCGCAATCATGCAAGTTAGGAGAGTGAACTACAAACACATGATCACCAATACTTTCATGCACACCAACTAGGCTTTCATGAGTCACCAAGTTGCATGCTCCAATCAGGGTCTTGAGACAAGGAATGAGATGTGCTTTATGAAACAGAACAAGGTATGTGATGTGCTTTTATTATGATTGTTAGTGGCATTGGTGTCGAAAAGAGAACTCAAAATCATCATAAAGTAATTATTTGTACATGGTCATATGGGGGATTTGGCTAGGGATGAACTTAGTTCTTAATTCTACTTGGGGAAAAAACCATTCTTTTGTTCAAGAATTAATCTCTTATTCAAGCATTGTCTCAAAAAGTAAACTAAACACATGTACATCTAATTCTTTTCCCATGGTAGCAATACATATCAAATTCATGGGTTTCCTTGATGGTGCATATCAAAGTGATCCAAATTTTAGTATCACAAGGAATCTTAATTTTCTTTGATATGCATGCCAATAAGTATAAAGTTGGAACTGGCCTTGGAACTGGCAAGGTATGAGATGTCCAACTAGGGTTTTGTGAGCAATCATGCAAGTTAGGAGAGTGAACTACAAACATATGATCACCAATACTTGCATGCACCAACTAGGCTTTCATGAGTCACCAAGTTGCATGCTCCAACTAGGGTTTGGTGAGCAATCATGCAAGTTAGGAGAGTCAACTACAAACACATGAGATCACCAATACTTGCATGCACCAAATAGGGTTTCATGAGTCACCAATTTGTGCATGCTTCAATTAGGGTCAAGATAAGCTATGAGATGTCCAACTAGGGTTTGGTGAGCAATCATGCAAGTTAGGATAGTGAACTACAAACACATGATCACCTTGATACTTGCACGCACCAACTAGGATCTTATGAGTCACCAAGTTGCATGCTCCAAATAGGGTCAAGACAACGTATGAGATGTCCAACTAGAGTTTGGTGCGTAATCCTGCAAGTTAGGAGAGTGAACTAGAAACACACGATCACCAATACTTGCATGCACCAACTAGGCTTTCATGAGTCACCATTTTGCATGCTCCAACTAGGGTCAAGACAAGGTATGAGATGTCCAACTAGGGTTTGGTGAGCAATCATGCAAGTTAGGAGAGTGAACTACAAACACATGATCACCAATACTTGCATGCACACCAACTAGGCTTTCATGAGTCACCAAGTTGCATGCTCCAATTAGGATCTTAAGACAAGGTATGAGATGTCCAACTAGGGTTTGGTGCGTAATCATGTAAGTTATGATATGTGCTTTATGAGACGGAACAAGGTATGAGATGTGATTTTATTATGATTGTTAGTGGCATTCGTATGGAAAAAGAGAACTCAAAATCATCATAATGTAATTATTTGTACATGGTCATATGGGGGATTTGGCTAGGGATGAACTTAGTTCTTAATTCTACTTGAGGAAAAAACCATTCTTTTGTTCAAGAATTAATCTCTTATTCAAGCATTGTCTCAAAAAGTACACTAAACACAAGTACATCTAATTCTTTTCCCATGGTAGCTTACATATCAAAGTCATGGGTTTCCTTGATGGTGCATATCAAAGTGATCCAAATTTTAGTATCACGGGGCATCTTATTTTTCTTTTATATATGCATGTCAGAAAGTATAATGTTGGAACTGGCATTGGAAGAAACAACTTTGGATAATTAATGGCCTCAATGTTCTTGATAAAATGTGCTTTCAATGAGGATCTCACTATAAATTGGATGTTAAACAAGACCTAATTGTCAAATACTGCTACTCTTTAGTACATTTATTTTCAGCACATTTTTGGGAACTAAACATTATTGTTGATTCTCATCCTTAAGCAAGTCAAATTCTGGAAGATATGGAGTTCGAAGAGATAATTGAAGGGCCCTATTTGGTTTCTTCCTTGTGATTCAAATAAAGGTGACATGTAATATCAATGTATATATTTCACTATGTTGGTTGAGTTAGATAATATTTTGGTTCATACAGTTTTTTGGATGTATAAGACTATGTGTGTTTTTGGATGTTTTCTATAATAATATTATTATTATTTTTGGACAATTTTTGAAATCGGCACATTGGCAAAGAACATATAGTATTTTTTCTGTTGTTATCTATTGGGGTATTTTGACAAGGTGGAATTAAAGGCCCATGGTGGAACTAGGGTTACCAAGGTATGAGATGGAACTAGGGTTTGGTGAGCAATTTGCAAGTTAAGAGAGGAAACTAGAAACACATGATCACAAATACTTGCATGCACCAACTAGGATTTCATGAACAACAATTTGCATGCTCCAACTAGGGTTACCAAGGTATGAGATAGAACTAGGGTTTAGTGAGCAATCATGCAAGTTAGAAGAGGGAACTAGAAACACATGGGATCACCAATACTTGCATGCATTAACTAGGCTTTCATGAACACAAATTTGCATGCACCAACTAGGGTTTACTTCAACCAATTTAGGGTTTGTAGGGTACATGATATATGTTAGTATGGTATTGAATGAACTCTAGTATCATAGGGTATTGTAGGGTATGATATGGTATATATTACACATGAATGCATGAATTATTGTTGAATGGTACATATTTTTAGTATGTTATGTTATGGTACATGTTATTGTATCATAGTATGGTATGATGTTAGTGTCGTAGGATAATGTAGGGTATGTTATTGTGTATATGTTAGAATTGTAGAGTATGTTACTGTGTGTTACTGTGTGTAAATTAGGGTATGTTATTGTATGTTAGAATTGTATGATGTTAAAAAGTTGATGAGTCATTTAAATTCTTCCTTTAAGTATTGGAAATTCATTCAAGTTAGCACACATGCACGAACCACACATATCATTATATCACATAGGTGAACCATACATATCATGTTCCAAGACCAAGTCAACCATGATATCATGTTCCAAGATCAAGTCAACCATATATATGTATAAATTTGAACCTTGCTTTATAATATATATGTATAGCAATAATGTTGTACAAAAATTGCCATGCCACATGGCCATAATACAAAATAGTGGATCAAAAAGTACATCTGTGTGTACATATGAACAAAAAGATACATCTATGTATGCCCCCTATACATTTTTTCTAGTTATCCCCCATTTTGCTGCCACTGCCAGAGTCTTCATAGAAGTGTAGCTTTCTTTTATGACTGCTCACTGGTGATCCCCATCGCTGAACAAGAGGGATAGGTCTCATCAGTGGAGACTGCAAAAAAACCAATGTTTGTAACTTAATTTACCAACCTTTAAAAATTATATGTATATTTTTTCAAATTACAAAACCCAAATAACATTTCTACTTATTGTACGTGAGTAAGTAATCACGGGTCCTGGTGCCTCACTAACAGCGACCCTGATTGGGTGCTCTTCTTGCACCACTGTCACAATAAGTTCCTACATAAAGTAACATATGTCAGAGTGATATGTAAGTTACAAAATGATTTTTTGAAACAAAGTGAAACATAATTAAAAGCATATAATTAAAAGAATATTTCAAATAATAGTTGTGTCTGCGAATCTACCTCTGCATGAGAGGGAATAAGTTGCAAGACAATATACTCATCCTTGGCAACCTGCATAAAACATGTTCCATATCAAAATTAGGATACATATTGAATGTTACAATCAATATATGTACACAAGCGTACAAAGAAAGTGATCTACATAAACATACCTGCTGGCTCGTCAAAGGTGGGCCACCGGTTTGGTGTTCTTTACACACCGATGCCTCACTAGGGGCCTACATATAAAGTAGCATATATATGTCAATTTCAAATAAAATAGTGAATCATAGACATATATACTACCTGGAAGGAAAATGATGAACTACCAAAGAAAGCAAAACGTACATACCTGTTTAAGGGGAAGAGGTGGGTTGACAACAACCTCCCTTTGGTGCTCTTCAAGTACCACTGTCACAATAGGTTCTTGCATAAAGTAGTATATGTCAAAGAGATACAAGTTACAAAATTATTTTTACAAAGAAAGTGAAACATAATTAAAATCATATTTCAAATAATACCTGTGTCTGCGAATCTACCTCTGCATGAGAGGGAATAGGCTGCGAGACAATATACTCATCCTAGGAAACCTGCATAAAACATGTCAAGTATCAAAATTGGGATACATATTGAATGTTACAATCTATAATATAAATATGCAAATAAAGTTAACAAATTAAAAAGTATAGTTCTTACCCCTATTGGTGAAGAACCAAACCCATAAGCAATATTGACAGCTGCATCAATGTTCTCAACGTTGATCGACAGACTATGCGACTGTGGTGTGCCATGGGACACCAGCTATATATTTGTTCACATAAATTGTTAGATAATTAAATAGAAATAAATTGCGAAAGAATTGAATATTTTTCTAGGAAACAAAATATAATGTTAAAATAATGAGTTTTACTTACAAAGTGAAGTAATCCATCGTCTCAGAAGATGGAATCAGGGCCATAGCATATGCCTCCACACGATGTGTAAGGGTGTGGAGAAACACGATGCTTTGAAGACTCTGCATCTCCACTGTGATCTATATATGGGCCCACTGTAGATGTGCCATCCCCTTGGTCTACATTGCCTTGGACATCAGTCCCATGCCCAAGCAATGTATCTGCCATGTCAAATAATGCCTCCTGTGTATACTCAATGACACGATCTGCAGGAGGATATACCCAAGGGGGTTTTGGTGTGCGTGGTGGGAATGGCACACGGTTGGGATCTATCCTAGAAAATTCCCTATCTTGGGGCATCCCATGACCAACACCCTGGTTTCCTAAGATATCAAAGTAGTTAACATGTTTCCCTAGGATGAATTCTGCATACAATATCCTAAGGAAATAAAATGGGATGTCCCTATTCCCATGGGGGTCTTCATCGAACCATATACCAACGATCCATCCAATTGGACTTTATATTTGGTTCAATGCACCAATCTATGAAAATGTGTGCTCGACCGGTGGGTGGAACCAATCCAGTGCTAGGGTCCTGGAATAATGAAAATAACTAGTCTTTTGTAATTTTAAGGGCTTTGATGTCTTTATGAGTCAATCCATCGGATTAGTATTGCCTCCTATATTCTCTGTATGAGGTAATTTTGTACAGAGCTCCTTGGGCATCAGAAACCATGTTTGTTATTGTTTCCAAGGCATCGTCTAAAAAATCTCTCAAACGACCCCCCGCTTTAATAGATGAGCTAAGGCGCCTCAATGACGCCAAGCGTGCAATAGTCTGTGCGTTTCTATCTTGTTCCCCCTCTGGGTTTGGGTTTGGTTGTGGGTTATTAGAGGGTGGGTTTTCCACATTGTGTTGTTCATTTGTGTTGTCTGTTAATTTCTAAACAAAAAACTGCAAGTTATTTTACTTATAATCATTATTTGATTGTTCACATTCAATTAGTTTTTTAAATTTGTTCAAAATAATTATAAAACAATGAAATTATGAAAAAAATAAAGAATGGAAGACTAAATGAAAAAGATTGAACTAGAATTTACCTTCCATCGGAGCAATCCACCTCAAACTCGACCTCTACCTAGACCTCGAAAAGGTAAAACGCAAATCACACTTGCGTTATTTCGCTCCTACGGTTTTTCGCTATCCCGATACTATGAAAATGAGATTTGAGGGGTATGCAGCCTCTGTTTTATTTTTATTTTTTGCTTTTCAATATCAGATATGCGATATATCACATATGCGATATATTGCACTTGCGATGTATATCCCATATGCGATATTGAAAAGTAAGGAACTAGGGTTTTTTTTAAACTAAGTGTATGTTGTCTCATGGGAAGTGCATCCCTCTTGTGCTTGCTTCTATCATACCTTGGATGGTTATGCTTCGATTCAATGATGGATTATTCATTTTAATTAGGGATTTTAAAGGCATTTGTGTTGATTTTATTCTTCTCCTCAATTGACTTGAATATTTCTTCAACGGTGTTATGATTGTTGTCAAAACAAAGACTGGGCTTTTCATGTGGAGATAATTAATAACCAAATATTTTATCTCAAATCATCGTGATCTTCTCAAATTTTGAATTTGTCTGCAACTGGGAAACTATCTTATCCAAATATTCTTCAATATAGAGAGGATCTCAAACTCTTTCATTTGAAAAAGTTATTTATTCTCTTGAAGTTGACTTGTTAGGTCTTCATCAATTTTCTTAGCAGATCTACTATTTGACTTTTCTTGCAACAACAATGGTATTTTCAAATTATTCATGGTTCTTATGTATTTGTTTCAGTTCCTTTATTCGAGAGATAATTTCATCTTCTTGCTTGCAATTTTTTTCCTTCTCCTCTAGTTTATTTGTCACGGCTTGTTGTGTCTTTTCGATTTTTTATTTCAATCCAATGTTAAGACCTAAATGTTGGGAAAAATTTCCCCCTATTGGGCATAGTTCCCCCTATAGTGTGGCACAATTTACCTCCTATATGGCAATGTATTACATATTATTGATGCAGGCTTGGGTCTAATAGTTGTTATTGTACACATATGTCTCCTATATATAGTAAGGGGATATTCTCATATTAGTAAGCATTGCATATTGTCACATCTTGGGTACATAATTACATTGTGTAAGGAGGTTCCTCCCTCAAAGAGGATTGTTATTTATGTATTTTATTCATTATTCATGCATGGATTACTCTCTTTTATCATGTTTCTACTATTTGTCTATTATTTATGGGACTTGCTTGAATAACATCCAAAACTAATATTTTAGTCCCTTCTTTTGAAATATAATATTCATCTTGATACATTTGCAATTGCTCCATTAATTATTATTTTTCTCTTTCGTCTTTCCTTAGTTCACATAGAGAACTAATAATTTCTTCCTCTAGATATACTTATTCTTCGGTTTCAAAGTCTTCTTTATCTTTGGAGACTTTGCTTTTTCTCT
>LPNX010702291.1:0-15318 GCA_001517045.1 Pseudotsuga menziesii
TTTCAACTGGTCGAGCAAGTCATCTATGCGAGGAAGCGGGTATCGATTCTTGATCGTGATCTTGTTGAGAGCCTGATAGTCAACGCACATCCTCCATGTGCCATCTTTATTCATCACCAAAACAATCGGCGAACCACATGGAGAGGAGCTGGGTCTAATCGCTCCTTGGTCCAACAAGTCTTGAACCTGCTTCTTAATCTCTGCCATTTCAACTGCGGACAACCTGTACATGCCCACATTAGGAAAAGGGGCATCCTGCTGGAGATGAATCTCATGCTGAATCTCCCTTTTGGGAGGCAAACCTGTAGGTTCCTAAAATATTTCATCATAGCTAACCACAATATCAATCATAGCCTTTCTATGAGAAGGATCACAACCTTTGAAAGCATCGGATGCTTCAGCATCTTTTGCTCTCACAACCATGAGCATGTATACAACCATGAGCATGTATCTCTTATTAGTGTTGATGAGTCTCTTCATCTGTCCTGCACTAACAAGAGAGGTGTTAGCCTTCATACTGTGAGCTCTCACAATGTACTCCACCCCATTTTTGGTGAGATGGTACTTGTTCTCATGACGGAAGAATACTGCTTTTCGATCATACAAGTATGGGCTTCCCAATACGATACCGCAGATGTCAAGAGGAATAACATCTAAGTCCACCTCATCGATAAACTTTGAAGCAATAGCAAACCTTAACCTGCATTGCTTAGTCACCTGTAGCTTAGCATTATCACATACCCATCCAAGAGGATAAGGCTTGGGGTGAGGTTTAGTCTGTATGCCCAACTTCTTAACAACTGATTCTGAGATCAAATTTACTTGAGAACCCGGATTAAATAATGTTTCAATCTTTGTATGCTTAGACACAACTCTGATGTGAAACAACTCACTTCTTCTTTTATCATTTTCTTTAGAAACATGAGTAGAACTTGAACCAGTATGAGGAGTTTTGTTACCTTGCATTCCCACGGCTGTAATGATGGTTTCGTCACCTGAGTCGGAACCCAAATCTCGTTGTGCTGTTGCAACGGTCTTTTTTTTCTTTTTGCTTCCATAATGCTTTGGCCTCTGTTTAGGATGCAACTTCCAACAACTTTCTTCATCATGCCCATCAGTGTCGCAATGTTTGCAATGAAGCTTTCCTCCTTCCTTCTTGGCAGTAGCTGTCTTCTTGCTCTTGTCCTTATTTTTGGACTTGTAGTTGTTGTTGGGCTTGAAAGGCTTCTTCTGATGGTCTTCTTGCAAATGATTCCCCCAGCTCTCAAGATGAGTAGCCTGAACACTTGCTTCATCCACACTAGTAGGATTCAACAACAGCAAAGTATGGCGTAGATAATGATGAAGAGCACCAATGTACTTCAAAAGAGTGTCAGGAGAATCTAAAGAAATATTCAACTCTAGAGCTTTCTTTCTAAATTCTTCAGTAAAATTCTGAACACTCTGACCCTTGCCTTGTCTAAAACTTTGTCAATCCATCATAGCCTTTTGAACACAACCCAACGGATAAAATTGCTTACGTAAAGCAGAAATGAAAGCAGACCACGATGAGAGAAGATTACCCATTTGTTTGCTACCTTGTTGAAGCTTGCTTTCCCACCATACAAGTGCGGTGCCTGTCAGCCGAAGTGAAGCCAACTGAATCTTCACATCTTCTTCTTTGATCTGCTGGACTCGGCAATAGACCTCAATTTTCTTTGTCCAATTGTTCAGCTTCTTTGCATTCGCTTCCCCATTGAACATGGGCAAATCAAATTTCACATTGAGCTTCAATAAGGGCTTCTTTTTAGGCTCTTTGTGAGGAACCTTGGAATGCTGAGAATGAGATGAGGAAGAAGCACTTGAACTTGTGCTTGAAGCTGAAGGTGAAGAGGGAGGCTCAGGAGGCTCTTCGCCACCTCCTCCTTGGTTAACTGAAGCGTTGCCTTCGTCCTTCACTTCTTTGTCTTCCTTCTTTACCTCACTGCCTTTTCTTTCTTTTGCCATGCGTCCTTCATAGTCTGCAAACAACTTGTCTACCTTGTCGGCCATCATGTAGAAGACCTTGTGAAAGTTTGCCTCCATCTCGGTGTGGGCATCATTAGCATCCATCTTCTTCCTTCGGTGTGCACGTCCAATCTCGGAATTGTAAGGCTCTAATGTACCCTCACCAGCTTGCAGTTTGGTCCTCGTGAGCATCCACACTCACAATCCAACGTCAAATAGCCCTACTCTGATACCACATGATCCGAAAACAAGATCTTTGCTACTCTATGACGTTAACATGAATTGCATAAAGAGCGTGAATGAAGCTCACAAATCCATAAGAAGAGAACCAAACAGCATAGACAATACGCACATAAAGACAACAAGTTGATAACGGAGTTCGTCCAGGATGGACTACGTCTCCGGGCCTGCTTCTCAATAGGAGGGCCGATCTATAATCTCAGCATGAAGGTAAAATACATGGCAATGATACAATGATACCTTGGCGACAATGGTCAGGAAGAGAACTGCTGCCCAAAACACAACAAGACTGCTTCCAGCAACTCCGAAGCCTGAAGACGATGCAAAACAAGTATAAACACTTGTACCTTCCTCTTGCAGAGCTACGCAATCTCCCTTCTCTCCTTTAGCTACAAAGTCTCCACTCCAAAGCATGAGAGGGAAATGGCAAAATGAATGGGTTTATATAGGTTGGCTTGCCCTTCTTCACATGACTCTCATGGATTCCTTTGGTTGCAACTAATTTGCCTATCTTGGCCTTGGTTACAACTTCTCCAAGTTGGTTTTCATGTGGTTGGGCTTTTTATTAAATAATAAACAAACATTATTTAAAAATGCCCTTAAAATGGCATACCCTTTTAGTATGGTTAAAACCATATTACAATAATAACAAACCTATTTTAAAATCCATAACCAAGTCGAACCCATTTTAAAAATTAACCCCAAGTCAATATGTGGTGGCGCACATATTTAGGTGGCATGTGTATGTGGTGGCGCTCCAATCCGTTTGAAAGTTTGTTTAAAGTGGTGGCATAACCAAGGTTTTTAAAAGGCGCGTCCCACGTATATCGGTGGCATGTAACCCGTTTGAAAGGTTGTTATAACACCCACTTTAAGTCATAACCAAAGTCTTTTAAAACGTACATGTGATAAAGCGTGGTTGAAATGGCGGGCTCCACGCGCAGCGCTCCATTGGGCGGAGCTCCTGGTCATCTCGTTGAAGGGGAGAACCAGGGGTCGGGGCTAGCCTCGGCCCCTTCTGGCGCCAATACAACTTTAAAATACATTTTTTTCCATTGCTTACACATCAAGCACCTTGTGGCCCAACGGTAAAGCGGAGCGCTTATGCAGGAGAGGTCACAGGGTCGAACCCCGTGGAGACCACAACTTTTGTATTAGACATATTGGCCAATCCCGTGCTGCCACGTGGCAGCCTGGGATTGGTCCACCTCATGCCCAGCCGGCGTCTAGTCAACCGTCACGTCATTGCCCGCATTGCCACGTCACCATCCGTACACCCAGTCAGCAGTATGCCAGTTCGGATCTGTACTGCCACGTGTCACCTTGTGATTGGTCCGTACACCTGCCATGTCACCTTGTCTGCACTGTATGGATGCCACGTGTCACCATGTCAGTGGTGCCACATGGCACCTCTTTTTGCTAATTTTCTCTGTTGTCCTTATAGAACTAAACGCGATAACTTTCTCATACGGAGTCTGTTTGAGTCTGTTTGGTGCCGTTTTTGCTGAGATTGGAGGACTTAAAATTTTTTGCCTTCTTGGATCCTCCTGGATCAACAGTAGTGCAAGAAGCATTTCTGATACAGTATTTGTGATACAATGATAACACACATACAGTAAGTGTTTTTGAATGTACAAGTGGTATGTGATGATTGTGTTGATATGAAGCTAAACACGGTGATGCATATACAACCAAATATAAAGTTCAAACAGTCACAAGTACAATTGACTCAATGTACAGACCTATAGCATGATGAAATGTGTTGAAATGACTGATGCTTGGTTGATGACATAACTGTGGATGATGTGACACTGACAACCATTATTTGACAGCTTGATATCAAGCTAATAGAGACAGCAGTAATAGCCTTTGAATTGATAGTGACAAACTTTGACAAGTGACAGCTGTGATATGAAGTAACAGCCGTTGATGATACAGAGAGAGTTGACAGCATTAACTTGACTATGACATAAGATTGATATGACAGAAATAGCGAAGAGGCACTTGACAGTACTGAGCAATTGACAACGACAACTTTGGCATAGTGACAACTTAACATAACATCCATTCAAGTGGACTGTGATATGACAGAGATCAGAATGACATGACTAAGTAGTGACAGTTGATTTAAACAATAGTATGACATCCGTCATCATGAAGACAAATTGAGGACAGTGCTTACATAGAGATGCTTGACAGATTGAATATGACAGTGAGTATATGGCAGTGATGCACCTACAGCTAAAGACATGATGCTGGTGGACAGAATGTTGATGTGACAGAGATTGCTTGTGATGAAGACATGATGTTGGTGGATAGAATGCTGATATGACAGAAATTGCTTGTGATGATGACAGTGATGACATGGATAGAAAGATGATGTGGCAGTGAGCACACTTGACAGTAATATGTGTGTATAATATGTGTGTATGTTGAGACAGTGAACTGTAATTGTAAATGCAAGCTTGTCTTGCATTTGAGGTTAGGATACCTCAAACCCTTCTTAGCATGGTCTAAGAAAACCAGGCAGGGTCTTGGATGCAAAGTAGGTGCTCTTTGTATTAGTAGGTGCTGATTTTACCTAACAGTTGTAGCCGGACCAAAACTAATACAAAAAGATTACAAAATTATATGGTGTTGTGTTCTTTAGTGTTATGGTTCTTGATGATTTAAATGCTTATGCTATGTGAATGATGAAGTGAAAGATGTTTATGAAATGATTATGAAGTGATGAATTGGTAGTTAATTGTGACAAGTTAAGAAAAGTTTTAAAATTGCTTTAGACTGATTCACCCCCCCTCTCAGTGTCTAACATCTATCTCGATCATTTGGGATTTGAACAAGGGCCTTCAAACTTGGGGAGTTGAAAAGGCTTGTTGAAGATGGACTGCTCCAATCTGATCACTTGATCAAGCGAGAAGGAACCAATGAATGGGTAACCGTGGAGCATGCAGCGTCTCCTATGCCCTTTGGTAATCTATCACTACCAACTTCCAGAGTCTTGCAATCTCAGCGTAGGCAGTTTGATGGAACTTCAATGAATAAAACATGGGGTGGCAGCAAATGCTTGTAGAAATGTATAGGGGATGGAAAACCGGAATAGTACTATTTTTGTATAAGAGGATGGTTTCAATAGAGACGGGCTCGAAGATTTTCACATTGAAGAAAGAGTAGAAAAACTTATGCAAGGATTCCTTCTGATTCCAGGCAGAGAGAATGAGGTCGTTTCAGGTATTGCTCCATCTGTTTCTTTCTGTTACGGGTAGAACAGTGTAGGATTTTATAATCCTTAGTATTTGCAGATTAATGCTAGGAAATTTGTTAGCTGTGATGCTGTTTTTGGTAGACTTTTTGTAATAAGTTGTTTTCTTTCTTTTTGCTTTCCATTTCAATGGGCTTTCATTTGTCAGCCTTTTGAAATATTGTTTGAGTATGTTACAAACCTACAAAGATTTGTTTTTGCAGAGGCTCTATGTCATGCAGCTCGAGATATAAATTGTGACATGGAACACAGTGCAGAATGGGAAGGTGCGGTCCATGCATTGCTTTTTCATTTTGTTCTTCTTTATTTATCCTAACAATTCTGCACGTTCATGTAAATTTTGTGAGCTTTCGGTGCTAGAGTAGCTATTGCATGAGACTTAAACAGATTTGTAAAGGTTTATTGTTCAAGCTTCAAGCTGTGTAATGGCTTTTGGTGAAGAAGCCGAATATGTGGCAATATGTGCAGGGTCTCCAGGGCTTAGAGATGGATATCCAGGGCTTAGAGATGGATATATTGAGTACTCAAATCATTGGAGAGATGCAGAGATTGGAACGGGATTCAGAAATGCATTTAATGTGTCCAAGATGGCAACTAGATCAGGAGCAACAGTGGAGAAGTTGGATTATGGAAATGATGTTTCTACTGCTATGTGTACGTTACTCAGCAACGAAGGATCCTCCCAAATTTCTGGCAGATGGCCATCTAAAGCTAGTGATTGGAAGCGCATTGGTGAAGTGGAAAACTTTCCACGGACTCAAAATGTAGTTGGTGGTGACAAGATTTTGAAGAAAAAATTAGTTCTAAATGATGGGGTTCTACTCTGCGACATTTGGAAGTCTGGAGAGTTGGATCCACGCAAAGAAGCATCTTCTCATATTACACAGCTTAAGCGGTTAGAACTGCCTCCTTGGGCTTATCGCTGGCAAGAAGAGAAAAGTGATTCCATACATAAGATGAGAAAAGTGATTCCATACATAAGATGGATAATGCGTTTGAAGACCACACACAAGCAGGCCATGCATCAAGTTCAACACCAAAAGCACATGCTTCTACACCCAAATCACAAGTTTCTACTCCAATTGCTCAGATTTCAACACCAAGGGGATCTGCTGTCACTGTTTGTGGATATGATGGGTATAAAACAACAAAAGCGAACAACGGGGATTTCAGTAAGAGTATCATAGGAAACAAATCAAATTCACAGATGCCTGCAACAACAAAAAGCTTGAATGCTGTCAAAGGTGCGTTGCTATTTCAGTGTGAAATGAAATATGTACTGAAGAGCAATGCGGCAGTTTTTAAAGAATCCGGCCCTTTAGCTTGGGATTTATGCATTGACAGCCATTATATGGGACACAATATGGTGAAGTTTGAACAAGTTGCGGTTCAGCCATTACATCGATATGAAATTGGCAGTGCATGTGGTGATCTTGCAGAGCAAATTAATGTGTCACCTTCCAAGGTTCATAAACTTGTCACGCCTCCTCTGCCCGGGGCTGAAGCAACTAAGCCGAATCAAGGAATTTCTTCAGGACACGTGAGAACTGTGAATGATCTCAACTTATTCTTATTCAAATCTTCTTGGACTGGAGAGGAATTCCAAAAATCCTTGAAGTAAGCTAATTAGAAGTCAACTAATTTGTTCTTTCTAATGAAAGATTAAACATATCTATTGCTAGCAGGTTCAAATATTTTGAAGACGTACCTTGCCGAGATGTATTCCCCTGGCTTGCAATTTTGACAACAACACTATACCAAAGCTATACCCCAGCCACCACTGAGACAGGGAAAAAAGGGAACAGGGGAGAGAGCACATGAGGCGGATGAAACATATACAACCAATACCGGAACGGATATGAAAGCTCCCTCACATGCGATGAGATTACAAATCCATTCTAGCAAGCACCTAGCGCTTTCATGCACATGCAAGAGTTATAAGGTAGGCTCGCTTCTGAGCTCTTTAAGGTAGACCCGCTTCTGAGCTTGAGCAATATTGATAGAGCCGTAGGATGGTCAAACAAAAACTGTATAGGATTCCTGCATCCAGCTTTGATGTCTCCTTGCTTGGCAGTGGGGCAATGTGTTTCGTTGCTTGGCGGTGGGTGGCTTGGCAAACAATATTGCCCAGTGGCTTTCCATAGCAAAAAATGAATACAAATTCAGTCACTGGCATGCCTGAGATGAAAGTGACAGCAACAAAAAAAATGCATGACATGAGTGAGATGAACTTAAAATGCAGTGACATGTGTGAGATACGTGACATGAGTGAGGTGTGTGTTAGGATCATAAGGTGTCATGATCATAGGTAAAGAAGGGCATATTGCCAAGATCGCCAGAAAATTGGATCCAACATTAAATGTTAGAGAAATAATGCTAACACGGGACTTAACATTAACTCAGATCTGTATATGTCATCTATCTTTTGAATAAAAAGATTATTTTAAATTGATATGGAAATGCTTTTGCCTGTCCCCTTGCTTTGATATGAGGCCAAATAAGGCATCGAAGTTTTTAATTGGTGGAAATAAAGTGTACACCTTGAACTGAGCTTAAAACGTAGGCTAAACCGAGAAATAAAAACTTTGGTTTGCAATTAAACTTGGGTTAAATGCGAAATAAGAACTTTGATTTTCGTGTAACGAGCTTTGATTTACGTGCAAAATAATTGAAATGGCGACAAGCCCTTTCATAGAGTCCCTGTCAGCCTGAAGGCAGGGACTAATAAGGCATTTGGAGATAAAATCATCTCAATAGCATAACCATCACACCATACAACCAGTGCCACTAGACCTAATTAGTGGTCTCTTTCCACGATCAATATTATTTAATTTATATCTTTGCAAGACCTTGGAGATCCATGCCTTCCTCATTTAACAAGATTTATGCATTGAGAAAATTAAAAATTGGCCTGTCACTAAATCCAGGTAGTGGTGTACTTTCACGATTATTATATATATTTTGTAATTAGTTTATACTTTCATTAGAGGTCTACGAGATTTCTTCTTTCTTTATTTAATATTTTTACATCTAGAAAAATAAAGATCAATTATTTATTGATATTTTTGTGTCGAAGAGACATATTCTATAACTCAATAGAGAGGAGATGTGTAACTCCTTTCATGCTTATCTTAAAGTTGACATGTGTCTTTTAAAAAAAATAAAAAATTTATAAAAAAATAACATGTCAACTAAATTAAATTTCAAATATTTAGAATTGTATATATATAAAACTACACAAATTAGATAAATTAAAATCGTAAACATTGCATTACATTTTTTTAACATTTCCATTCTATAAAAAGGTTTGCACATCCAAAATTGTATATATATAAAACTACACAAATTAGACAAATTAAAATCATAAACATTGCATTACATTTTTTTAACATTTCCATTCTATAAAAAAGTTTACACATCCAAACATTTCATCTCTCTCAACAGTTTATAAATCCTTTTAAAAACAATTCTATACTAATATCCATTTTGTATTTTGATTTTATAAAGCAATAGCCATATGTATTGAGTAAATAATTGTGCCAACACAATAATCTATACAAGGCCATTGTTCATCATGTATGTAGCAGCCCATTCTCCTTTTACATTGGAGATCCAACTCTTGGTCACCTCCTCCCTTCTTACGAACACAATAATCTATACAAGGCCATTGTTCATCATGTATGTAGCCCATTCTCCTTTACATTGGAGATTCAACTCTTGGTCACCTCGCTTCTTACGACTTGCTGAGACTTTCTTTGTTAAAACGAAGCATCATACAACTGTACATAGAGGACCATTTCCATGTGTCTCAATGCTATGGGTCCATCTACACTTTCCACAGTTGAAATGTCATGCTTTTGTGGATGCCACGTAACTTCATCCCCTTAGAGTACCATTAGATATTTTCTCTGCTACCCAAGCTTATTGGATACCCATTTGCTCAATGAATTGATGAGTCATACAATGTTGCCTCCACTTAGCAGTGGAAACCTATTCATTGAGGAGCAATGGTTTTCAGCCATGTGCTTGCAAATTTGTGATTTTTCAACAACCATCACGCTTGAGACTTTAATGCCTTGGCACAATTTTGCTTGCCAATATGCCATCATAAATACATTAAACCTTAATGACTTCAGAGTTGAATGAATCCGTTCGTATTCATGAAAGATAAGTCATTGCAATTTAATGGTTGACACACAAAAATATGCGTGCCTACTGAGATGTTACCAAAATTGAAAAGGATCCAAATGAGATGCTACATAGATAGAAAAATAAATATACAAGGACATAAAAGTGTACACAAAATAAAATGATAGATAAAGGGCTTTTGTGCTTTTTATTTTTATAGGAGAAAAATAACATTTCCTTGATATTCATATGAATCAAAGGAAATTTTTGATCATCAGCAAAAATTACATCTCAGCAGAGTAAACAACTTCTTCAATACATCCTTACACATCTTGGGATTAGTACTTCCATAACATTCAAGCAAGAGAATCATCAACAAAATGTATCCACTGGTTACAGTACTAACATATTCCTAATATGGGAAGAGATGAGACATATAAGAACTTCCAATTCCCCTCCCAAATCAGCCCAACTACAACATTCTACTTCTGGCAAGATCAATAATTCTAAGGAGGCACTCAGCTGGCATGCAAAATCATAATAGCACTAGTCAATTCAATTATCAGAGATGATATACTGTAAAAGCACAGTCACATAAAGTGAAATAATAGCTCAAAGGAGTTGTGATGAGCCATGCCCTATGCATGCTCCCTCAATATATTCCCATGTATTCAAGAAGCCCAACTGAAATATGAAGTGCCTCCTTAGAGAGACGATCCACCTAAATGTTGAATTCTCTGTAAACATGAGTTGATTCAAGATGGATAAAGTAAGTCCTGAGATTTGAAATCTCCTTACACCGTCCATCCAAATCAAGAGTCTCCAATGAAGCTAGTCCATTGAACCAGTTGATAATAGCTAAAGAGTCCCCTCTGATATGCAAGTATCGGAGCCCGATGAGCTTTGAAAATCTGAGAAGTAACCAAAGTGCAAGTAGATCTGACCGTGTGTTTGTTCTCAGGCCACATCCAAGTTTTATGAAGAAGTAATGATCCTTACTTAACATAAGGTGTACTCTTACACCACCCTTGCTTAAGGCTGAGGTTCCATCAAAAAACCCAATAGGAAAGTCATATATCAGAGATAAGCCTAATGCATTTCTGGGAGTCCTTGTGTGCATTTTCACTTTGTGTTTTGATAGTTGTTTTTTAATAATGTGGATAGTAAGATTTGATGATGGACAGAGGTCCTAAAAATTTACTCTATTCCTCGGAAGCCAGATGTGCCAAGTCATGAGAAAGGGAAGGTACCTCATCTCTCTTTCAGTCCTGGTCCATTTTATAACATTGAGGAGATATGTTGGTTCATTCTAGATAATGGCTCGATGTGGAGTCATACTGAGCCCCAAGATGATATCCTTAGTAAATCTACAATCCACAAAAAGATGGTTGATTGTGTCTGCATCACATTTACATAAACAACATCGGTTCGGGCCTGTCCAACCCTTTTTGAGCAATTTGCCCCAGGTATTAATCCTATTGTGCAAGCTGAGCCAAACAAAGCAAATAATTTTCAAAGGTAAATTGTATTTCCATATGTTGACCAAGATTTTTTCAAGTGAATCCTGGCAGTGATAATGAGCAATACATTCATATGCCTGATGTGCAGTTACTTGTCCCAAGTGCTTATCATACATCCATACCAAAGAGTTTCTTTTTTCTGACAGTTGAATGCATCCATGAGTGAGTCCCCCTTTATAGTTATTCCATATAACCTTCCAGTCACCCTCCAATTCAAGTTCCTCAACAGAGAGCTAGTACTGATGTGAGATATAATTTGTTCCAAAGATATGTGCATCAACAAGAAAATAAATGTCGTAGTCCTCCAAATACAATCTAAGATTCTCAGGTAGGATATATTTAGAGCTAGAACCAGCAATTGGATCCACTCCAATCTTGATCTCTTTACCATTCCCAACACTCCATCCTAGCCAACTCGTTAACCACTTTAGTGTTCTAACAAAACCATTCCAGATATGAGAAGTGCCCTTAAGCGAGAAAGAGCGAGAACGAATCCAATCAACCACATATCTATTTTTTAGATATATGAAGGAGATGATTGTAGACCATATACCATTACCTCGTAGTACCATCCAAAGGCATTCGAGTCTGAGAGTTTGACTGAACAATTCCAGGTTTAAAATGTTCCATCCACCCATCTCGTAGGGTTTGGAAATTAGGGGCCAATCAACTAAATGGTTCTTTGAATTATGAGAAGTACTCCCCCACAAAAAATTAAATATAGTATGCTTGATAAAGTGCAAAATAGATTGTGGCATCCTTGCCAATGTAAGCCAATATACCGCCAACCTCGTCAATACAGCTTTGACCAGTATCAGTCGACCTCCCAGACTCAGTAATCGGTAGGACCAGTTCCATATTCTTTTCTTATGTTCTCGACAGGGAATATATATGATTCGGTTAGGTGGATTAATTTGAAAGGTATATTTAAATTTTTTATTTTTCAAATGTTTGTACTATGGTTTGATTATTTTTTATTTCTTGTATTATTTAAATATTGATTTAACTTAGCTTTTATTAGTCTTTTGCAAGTGACATTTTCTCGGGACTTTGTGCCCCAAGACCCGACGGCTAGATGACCTAAGCATCCCACAAATCTGCTCACTGACATCTAGCTCTGCATCTAGTGCATTTTCTTGTTCGCCTTCCATCTGTAAGCAACAATCTACCCTGCAACAATGTGTAATCATATGTATCTACACATGACCATGCATGCAAGCTCAACGTGTTGTCTTTTGGAAATGCATGTCCATTGCAAATGGGTATTTAATTCATTACTCTAGTTGCTTTGTCAAAGCTTGTTTTTGACCTTGCAAAGAGTGGAAAAGTGAGATCTGGTTCAAGACAACCCAGGAGGTATGGATTGTGAGCCATGGCGTTGGTTTAAGACAGGTAAAAGGTTTTTATTTTATTTTATATTTTTATTTTTATTATTATTATGGACTGATGTAGCAATCATGTTCATTGAGACTTAATAAATTTAATAGCATGCTTGTAACTTGTATGTGCAGTCCCTAAATTGCATTTTTAGGGAAAATGCAGAATATTAAATAGTAAATATCCACTTGGAAAATTAGCACTCCTCAAATTCTTTCAGCTGCCATCCTAAACGCACAGGTCTTGTTACGTCTTATGTGCATTGTGCAAAGGAAATGGATTCACGGATTCGGGCTTCCAACCCAAACGCACAGGTCTTGTCAGGTCTGAGACATGTTGTGCTTTAACACTTATGTTCTCCCTTACTGGGATTTGACACTTCCATCCTTGGAACGAGGATTAGTGGCGACTAAGCCTTGAGGTCGATATTGACTTAGAAATAAAACAAAGTTCCTACATCTTGTGCAGGTCATTCTTCGTTGGGTTTGTCGACACTGTGTTGGTTGCGCTGAACTAATAATAATCCCATGGATCCATTAGTTGGATTTGGCACTTGCTAGGTATTTTCAGCGATGCTTGATGGTTCACTTTCTATTTAAGATACACACGAGGATGATAGAATAAGAATGACAGGGAAGAAGGAAAAAGGGATTTGGGAAGGCAAAAGTTGTAGGCATCAACAATTTCCGAGGAAGTAGGTTATAATGGTGCTTCTATGCCTAGCGGCCATGGCGATCAGCGAGGAATGGACTTTCTCTCACTCTTCATACCGGAGTGAGCAATTACCAGCTGGATATAGCGTTGCTCGATCGTTCCTTCCATAGCATAAAAAGAGATTTCCTGTGACTTTTATTGAATCAACACCTATTGATTGAGCAAAAGCACTATTGAAAAGGATTCTGGCATTTGTATAAGCAGAGCAACCGAACGACTTTATAGGCGAGGTTCTTTATAAAGAATTGGAGAAAGCAACACCAAATAATTTGAGTCAAACCAGTAGCAAAGGTAGCAGTTGTTGGAGTTGACTCAACAACAACGCAAGAAGCATATGAAAGTCTCTAAGATTTCGTTAAACAACGATGTAGTCATAAGTAGGGTGAGAGAAACACCTACAAGGAGAGACATATGGGTTTCTATTTTCATTAGACAACACTCTTAAAATGTCAATTAGACAACGCTGTTATATATTAATTTCTGTTGGTTAGCTTTTATGAAACCAAGTGTTTTTAGTTAAACGCTTGATTGAGAATTATGAAAAAAAAACAATGACTAAAACCCGTAAACCTAACCTAGTTGGATTTAGACTCTGATTAATGGATATTTTTAATAATATGACATAATCTTTGACCCTTATTTTGTAACAACAATGAATACTTTGAGTGGCTCTTCAAAGCCAAAATCTAATTTATTAATGGTAAAACAAAAGGAAACGAATGCTGAATCTAAAAAATCTAGAAACCATTTATTAATTGTAAAAATTGACAATGTAAATTAAAACAAGCCTTTGAAAAAAATGGAAAAATGGTGTTTTAGTTGATTTTGAATGTAGTTATTTTAGAATATACTCATAGCTACATTCTAAATCAACTAAAACAACTCAAATATACTTGGCTTGAAATGAATATATTCTAAAAGCTACATGTAAATAGCTCTTGTCCATAGCAAGTGGCAATGTCGAGGACATTGCCACCACGTGGCTTTTGTTTTCTAATTCGCGTGAAAGATTAGTACAAATAAGGATGTTACACATATGTATTGCAGTAAAGAGATATATGTAAAATAAATTTGTGGTATCTTATTATTATGTTACATAGATGGTTATAATATGTTACATAGATGGTTCTGAAAGAGTTGAAATCAACATTAAATATGTGGATTGAGAATTAAGAATCTAAATTTAAAAATTAGAAAGTGTGAATATTTATGTATTTAAAAGTGTGAAATTGGATTTTGATTGTTGGTTTTTAAAGTGTGAATTTTAATTTTTGGAAGCATCTATTTTTTACCTAAATTCTTAAGAGGACACTTAAATTCATTCAAATTTAATGAAACAATCTTTTACTTTTTACAAGATGAGTGTTAATAGTATAGAGTTATGTCATTATAACAAGTTACTTCTCTCCAACCAAAGCACAAGAAGGAATGATGAA
The DNA here is from genome assembly GCA_001517045.1 of Pseudotsuga menziesii. Classification (NCBI taxonomy): domain Eukaryota; kingdom Viridiplantae; phylum Streptophyta; class Pinopsida; order Pinales; family Pinaceae; genus Pseudotsuga; species Pseudotsuga menziesii. The sequence continues at coordinate 14,664 of LPNX010702291.1, forward strand.
ACAAACTAAGGGATATTGGGTCGCTATGCTAAACCCAACCAGAAGATAGCCATGGCTGAATGGTTAAAGTTCCCAACTCATAATTGGTGAACTTGTGGGATCAATTTGTGCTGGAACTGCACCTATTCATTCTTTATGGAATGGAAAAAGTATGAAGGATAACAAAAAAACATTTGTTACGATGTATTTTTGCCGTACTCATACAACCAAGTGTCGCGTATCTTCAACGGACTCATGTTCATGAATAAGTCCTCATTCCTGTAACGACTCATAATCACAAGCCAAAGTTGATGTAATAGGCACATAGGCATGCACACTCACCCAATGATGGAGTTACAAAAAAAAGTATTGACATGAAATAAAATCCAACAAAATCACAAGCAAAAGATGGCCTAGTAGGCATAATAGTAAGGATGATGATGGCACACATTCAACAACCACATGCCAACAATTCCCCACTAAGCATGACACTGCTATGATGTTACACACACATAATCTAGGAGAGCAGTATATATGTGGATTGAAATCCAACTTAGGTAACTTAGGATTATTCACAACATACAACCAATATAGATATTAACACATACTCATAATTTAAAAAAAAATCACTAATTTAGAATGAAATCTCACACACACATATATATATATATATATA
>LPNX010702291.1:15956-54549 GCA_001517045.1 Pseudotsuga menziesii
CTCACATTACAAATATTAATGTGAAATGAATATCCATCCATACTGTTTTCTGTGTAATGCTTACTTTAATAGTGTTTTATGTGTGATGTTGACCTCTTTTCAAATGTAATTTAATACAGAATCTCCTCTCATTAGACCCTAGCCATGAACACACATGGCATCGAGAGAAAACATTAATTTCCTCCCAAGTTATTGCAGCATTAACACCAACTTTCACTTACACCATTAACAACCCTACTTTCACCATAAATCATAAATCTAAATCTAAATCTAAATCTATAACTTATTGATTGTGAATTAAATTCATATTGTAAATTGTATTTTTAAAATATTTATATATGAAATAATTAATTTTAAATTTATTTATTTTAAAATTAAAATTTATTTAACATTTTAAGTTGAATATTCTTTTAAAAAGATTAGTAAATGTATTTTATATCTAGGGATAAGTTTTTTTGATATTTTAAGAGATAAAATTTAGATTTTTTAATTAATGATGATGATGATCAACCTCCAATAAAATTAACTTTAATTTATCACTTTAAGAAAAATAATACAATAATTATAAGTATATGTATAGCCTTGACTCACAACCACTTGATTAGACTCATTTATAAATTATCCATTAATTTATAATTTAACAAATATTTAATTTTTATAAAACTATATTATAGATACTTGAAAATAAAATTTATAATGTAGTTAAATTCATTTTAATATTAAAGTTTATAATACATTTTAATATTTAAAAAAAATATTTGTGAAGTTTAATATCTATATAATTGATTTTATACTATATTCACTTTGAAATTAAAATTTACATCTTGTATCATTATCAAATTTAACATTTTAACTACAAGCTTGCATTTTAATTAAATATTTATATATTAAATACTTAGTATAAATTATATAAAAAATGATCACATTATAATTTTATATCATCACAAAATTATTGTTTAAACATTATTACATGAAAATTTAAATAATGAAGTAAAGTAAACATTAAAAAAAACTAAAATAATGTTAAAATGGATTTTTTTTATAAAAGTTAACAATTTAAAATTAATAATAATCTTTAAAATTATATCTAAATAAATAAATTGAAAATCAAAGAATATATGTAAAATATAAATCAATGAATATTCAACATAATATAATAAATATAAACAAAAAATATGAATTAGTAAATTTTGTAAGAAAATAATAATCACATTATTTGAACATGTATCAATTAATTTTAATTTTGTAGTGTTACTTCTACATTCCATTTAATCTAAGAAAAATTTATTTACCCTCCAAAACCTTATTATCATTCACTCTAATTTAAGAAAAGTTTTCTTACCCTTCATTGAAGTTAATCCAAGAAGAGTTTCCTTGTAAACGTTTTGTATCACAAACATGTTTAACATTATAATGATAATTTTAGATTTCATTTCATAAAAGTTCATTATTTTCATTAGCTTTTCAAACCATAATCATGCATTAACTTTTCAATATGGTCTAACTTTGCGTTTTAAATTTTTCTTTATACAGTTTCAAACCCAATTGAAACTGTTTCTATTTGTGTTCTAGTTCCAAATGCAAATATATTTTATTAGTGTGTACGAGTGTGCCAATTCCAATTGTAAATATATCGTGCTAGTGTAGCAATAGAGAAAAGCTCCTATTAAACTTATGTGCAATTAAGTTAAAATCTCTTTGAAATGGCTTAAGAATGTTAAATATAGCTTTAGTTCTATTTCACGTAAGATTTGGATGCATTCCAATATTTTTTATTTTTAAAAGTTTTCAACATTTTTTTATTTTTAAAAGTTTTCAACATTTTTTTATTTTTAAAAGCTTTCAATATTTTTTTGATTTAAAAAAAACATTAATCATTTGTAAAAGTTTTTTATTTTTTTAAAACCAAAAACAAATGTGTAAAACCAAGCAATGAATTTGTCCATTTATAATACCAAAATAATATAATGTTTTAATTTTCTTTAATTAACCAATACATGATCCATCATGCAACTACAACTTACACAAACAATTAATTCACTTAGCTCTAGTTAATAATAACGGACAAGTGCTCCTTCAAGCTTTTTCATATAAATTAATAAAAATAAAGAGAGAAATGTTAAGAACATAAAATTAGATGAAGTTAAGGAGCAACAATTTTCAGCCAATGAAGAAACCAACAAGTAATAGAATTGGGCAACAAATTGGAGAATAAAACTCTTCTGTCAACCAACTATTCAATTTAGAATTACAACTTCTAAGTCCTCAATAAATAAATATATACCACATGAATATCTCCTTCTCCCTCACAACAACTCATTCAAAGGTGGAAATCTACTCAATCTACAACCAAGAAAACTACCATCCAAATCAACTCTTAAGAACCTTCCATTCAACCATCCCTTATAGAGATCTATCAACCTAATGAACACACCACTTCATATGGACTTAACACTAATAGTTGAGTCTAGATCATGTTGCTTACTCTATTTATTGCCTTTGAAGATTACCATCTATAGAGTTTCCTTTTCAAACATATTGCAAGTAAAATTGTATTTTTTAATTGTATCAAAGTTGTTATCCTTCTACACACAAAACCCTAGCACAATAATAACATTAGGTTGATATAAATAAATTTTACTTAGTTGTACAACTTTTATTAGTTTTCCTTATTTTATAAATAGCATGTTTACCTTTTTTTTTCCACTAATACTCTTAGCTTAATATTGTTAAATTTTACTCAATTATACAAATTTTATAAATTTTCCTTATTGTTTTTTATCGAGAAGTTGTAGTAGAATCCCCTTGTTTGTCAACATTTCGATCCTTTTGTTACGGTCATTCTCACGACAACAACGATGTCAAAAAGTATTAATCCTTTTCTAAATAATAAATACAAAAAATAGTGCACTTGTTTCGAGGTCGACCATTCACCATAAATAGAGGTTGAAGTTGACTTATTATGTAGTAGAGAGGTTATCCATTAAAAGATTGGAGGAGATTGAAATCATTGATATAGAGTTAGGATCTAGGTTTTATTGATGATTAGACCATCTTATAGTCAATTGGAAATTTTAAGAATTTTAATGGACTCTTATACTTTTTTGTTTTGTTTTGTTTTGTTTTGGGACCAATTATCAACCTCGTTTAAAATTTTGATGTCCTTGGTTTTTGTGGGTGCTTTGTGTTGTGTAAATGTTTTGTTTACCACAATTTTTGAATCTACTCAACTATGTATGTACTATGTTTTTTAATTTTTGTTTGGATAGACTTCTATGTTTTTCTAATGAAAGTTGTTCTACAAGTATAAGGAATTTGATAAACCTCATTTCGTAATCTTCGATGAATAGGATCTTTCACAAATTTCAGAAATTTTTTGATGTTGTTCAATGGATAGAAAATTGCATTGATTTTTTTCTTCTTTGTATGTTTGGTGATTTTATTAATAACCCCTTGAATATATGGAAGGAAATATTTTTGGTCTCCTACATTAATTTCTTTAGCAAATTCATGATTTCTTCTTTGATGACCATCTGCCTTGGCGAAGGATTTATTAATTTGAGACATGGCGGATCCAATTCTTAAGAAGAATTTGTGAAGATGTTCTTTTTCTTGTTCAATGTGAGATGTATAAAATATTATTATGGCCCTAGTGATCAAAGTATTAAGTACCCCTAGCTTTTGATTAGGGTGGTGATGAAAATTCACAAGATGTTGTGAATTTTCATGCATTTCTTTCTATTAAGCTTGTGTGTCACACCACCATTTTTTTTTCTATTTACTGTGACATCAAGAAATAAAAGGGATTCATTTTCTTCTAGCTCCATTGTTAATTTTATTGAGTTGCAATGGTTGTTCAAATGTTTAATGAATTTATCCAATTCATCCATTTCATTGACCCATATAACAAAAGTGTCATTAACATATCTTGACCACAAGTATGGTTTATAATGAGTTGTATTAAGATATTCTTATTCAAAGTTATCCATAAAAATTTTTGCTACTTGTAATACCCCGATTTTGACCCCATTTGCATTTAAAGATACAAGATGTATATTTTGTAATTAATCGTGGTGTGGAGCTAAAGGAAAAAGCCCCACCATCGATTTGGTTGTGTATGTTTTTCGGCAATTGGGATCGTTGCCGATGGTATATCGTGCTATCCAACACACTAAAGTTTGGCATCATGTAAATATGTACATCAATTAAAATAAACCTACAGCAAGCAACGACGGTGCAACGTTAAATGAAAAGGGCATGATTTCCTAAGGTTAAGGGGGGGATTGTCTAACTCGTGGGAGCCTTTGGGGAAAATCCATGTGTCACCACCCTATTTGATTTGCTCACCTTCCTTGTCTCATCCAACCACCTCTTCAGTGTTCTGTTGATTGGCTGGGGCAGTTATTGCTGGGAGTAATGGGTGGCAGGATTGTCAATCTTTGCCACACGCCCACTCCACTAGCCGTTTCTCCACCTTCACGTGGGTAAGAGAACCATGACTACGCCACTCTTTGGGCGGTTGGGTTCACTCTCATGCAGGGACACGCACGGGGTTCGGATGGTCTTCCTCACGCAGGGCTGAGTTAAGAAAGGGGGCATTTTCTTGTTTGGGGGTTCGTTCTCCCTTCTCGGTCGATTGCCGGCCTGTGATTATGTTCTTCCTCCGGCCAGTGCAGAGCAGGGAGTTCTTGTTGTAGTATCGGATTGTGTATTTCCTCGTCCATAATCGTGAACCGTGACCGTAATTTTCCCCTTGTGAGACATTTCTCTCCTGTTCATGCAGAGAGTCTGTGCTTACCCTCTCCATTGTCGGTTATGTAAATGTGTCATGGCTCCATTGTCGAGAAGGACTGTTTTTTCCCCACATTTGACGGCTGAGTTGCCGGTGCGATTTGGGTTACTGTAGGTTGTTGTGGAGTCATTTTGGCCACAATAGGGCCAAGAACGACTCAAGGATTGTTTTCCCCAATGCTGGGAGTTTGGCTTTCTTCCCATTGGCGGACTTGTGTAATGTTTCCATCATTTTGTTGTTGAGCCGGGGCTGTGGTCTTTCCTTGATTGGCGGTTTACTATGGTTTTCCCTCCATTGTTCGTGGCTTGTTGTGGTTTTCCCCACGTTGTGTGTTGCTACGAATGCAATTATCTTTTGGGTTGCAGCTGAGTTGTTTTGGCCACGCTAGGGCCAAGAACAACTCTGAAACATCTTGTTTGACCTGAGCTGTGTTCCCTTATCGTTTGGGTTGTCGCCCTGTCATCTTTGTTTTCTTCATAGTGCTGTGAACCAATTGATTTTGAATTAAATTCATATTGTCAATTGTATTTTTAAAATATTTATATATGAAATAATTAATTTTAAATTTATTTATTTTAAAATTAAAATTTATTTAACATTTTAATTTGAATATTCTTTTAAAAAGATTAGTAAATGTATTTTATATCTAGTGATAAGTTTTTTTGATATTTTAAGAGATAAAATTTAGATTTTTTAATTGATGATGATGATTAACCTCCAATAAAACCAACTTTAATTTATCACTTTAAGAAAATTAATACAATGATTATAAGTATCATCTATCTCCTTGACTCTCAACCACTTGATTAGACTCATTTATGAATTATCCATTAATTTATAATTTAACAAAGATTTGATTTTAATAAAACTATATTAGATATACTTGAAAATAAAGTTTGTAATTTAGTTAAATTCATTTTAATAACAAAATTTATAATACATTTTAATATTTCTAAAAAAATATTTATGAAGTTTAATATCTATATATATAATTGATTTTATACTATATTCACTTTAAAATTAAAACTTGCATCTTGTGTCATTATCAAATTTAACATTTTAACTACAAGCTTGCATTTTAATTAAACATTTATATATTAAATACTTAGTATAAATTATATAAAAAAATAATCATATTAGAATTTTATATCATCACAAAATCATTCTTTAAACATTATTACATGAAAAATTGAATAATAAAGTAAAGTAAATATTAAAAAAAAAAACTAAATCATTTTGTTTAAACTGATTTTTTTATAAGAGTTAACAATTTAAAATTAATAATAATCTTTAAAATTGTATCTAAATAAATAAATGGAAAATCAAATAACATATGTCAATGTAATACGCCAATGAATATTCAACATAATATAATAAATATAAAAAAATATGAATTAGTAAATTTTTTAAGAAAATAATAATTACATTATTTGAACATGTATCAATTAATTTTAATTTTGTAGTGTTATTTCTACATTCCATTAATCTAAGAAAAGTTTATTTACTCTCCAAAACCTTATTATCTTTCACTCTAATTTAAGAAGAGTTTTCTTACCCTTCATTGAAGTTAATCCAAAAAGAGTTTCCTTGTGAACGTTTTTCATCACAAACATGTTTAACATTATAATGATAATTTTATATCTCATTTCATAAAAGCTCATTATTTTCATTATCTTTTCAAACCATAATCATGCATTAACTTTTCAATATGGTCTAACTTTGCATTTTAAATTTCTCTGTACACAATTTCAATCCCAATTGAAAATGTCAAGTGTAAATATATTTTATTAGTGTACGAGTGTGCCAATTCCAATTGTAAATGTGCCAATTCTAATTGTAAATATATCCTGCTAGTGTAGGAATAGAGAGAAGTTCCTATTAAACTTATGTGCAATTAAGTTAAAATCAGGTAAGATTTGGATGCATTCCAATATTCTAAGATTAATGTTTAAGAATTTCAATTTTATTTTTATTTTTAAAGGCTTTCAACATTTTTTTAATTTAAAAAAAAACATTAACCATTTGTAAAAGTTTTTTATTTTTTTAAAACCAAAAGCAAATGTGTAAAACCAAGCAATGAATTTGTCCATTTACAAACTTGTAATACCAAGATAATATAATGTTTTAATTTTCTTTAATTAACCAATACATGATCCATCATGCAACTACAACTTACACAAACAATTAATTCACTTAGCTCTAGTTAATAATAACGGACAAGTGCTCCTTCAAGCTTTTTCATATAAATTAGTAAGAGAGAAATGTTAAGGACACAAAATTAGATGAAGTTAAGAAGCAACAATTTTCAGCCAATGAAGAAACCAACAAGTAATAGAATTGGGCAACAAATTGGAGAATAAAACTCTTCTGTCAACCAACTATTCAATTTAGAATTACTAAGTCCTCAATAAATAAATATATACCACATGAATATCTCCTCCCTCACAACAACTCATTCAAAGGTGGAAATCTGCTCAATCTACAACCAAGAAAACTACCATCCAAATCAACTCTTAAGAACCTCCCATTCAACCATCCCTTATAGAGATCTATCAACCTAATGAACACACCACTTCATACGGACTTAACACTAATAGTTGAGTCTAGATCATGTTGCTTATTCTATTGATTGCCTTTGAGGGTTACCATCTATAGAGTTTCCTTTTTAAACACATTGCAAGTAAAATTGTATTTTTTAATTGTATCAAAGTTGTTATCCATCTACACACAAAACCCTAGCACAATAATAACATTAGGTTGATATAAGTAAATTTTACTTAATTGTGCAACTTTTATTAGTTTTCCTTATTTTATAAATAACATGTTTACCATTTTTTCCACTAATACTCTTAGCTTAATATTGTTAAATTTTACTCAATTATACAAATTTTATTAATTTTCCTTATTGTTTTTTATCGAGAAGTTGTAGTAGAATCCCTTTGTTTGTCAACATTTCGATCCTTTTGTTACTGTCATCCTCACAACAACAACGATGTCAAAAAGTATTAATCCTTTTCTAAATAATAAATACAAAAAATAGTGCACTTGTTTCGAGGTCGACCATTCACCATAAATAGAGGTTGAGGTTGACTTATTATGTAGTAGAGCTATCCATTAAAAGATTAGAGGAGATTGAAATCATTGATATAGAGTTAGGAGCTAGGTTTTATTGATGATTAGACCATCTTATAGTCAACTGGAAATTTTAAGAATTTTAATGGACTCTTATACTTTTTTTTTGTTTTTGTTTTTTTGGGACCAATTATCAACCTCGTTTAAAATTGTTTTGCCCTTGGTTTTTGTGGGTGCTTTGTGTTGTGTAAATGTTTTGTTTACCACAATTTTTGAATCTACTAAACCATGTATGTACTATGTTTTTTAATTTTTGTCTGGATAGACTTCTATGTTTTTCTAATGAAAGTTGTTCTACAAGTATAAGGAATTTGATAAACCTCATTTTGTAATTTTTGGTGAATAGGATTTTTCACAAATTTCAGAAATTTTTTGATGTTGTTCAATGGATAGAAAATTGCATTGATTTTTTTCTTCTTCGTATGCTTGGTGATTTTATCAATAACCCCTTGAATATATGGAAGGAAATATTTTTGGTCTCCTACATTAATTTCCTTAGCAAATTCATGATTTCTTCTTTAATGACCATCTGCCTTGGTGAAGGATTTATTAATTTGAGACATGGTGGATCCAATTCTTAAGAAGAATTTGTGAAGATGTTCTTTTTCTTGTTCAATGTGAGATGTATAAAATATTATTATGGCCCTAGTGATCAAAGTGTTAAGTTCCCCTAGCTTTTGATTAGGGTGGTGATGAAAATTCACATGTAGTTATTGGTGTGTATGCATTTCTTTCTATTAAGCTTATGTGTCACACCGCCAATTTTTTTCTATTTACTGTGACATCAAGAAATAAAAGGGATTCATTTTCTTCTAGTTCCATCGTTAATTTTATTGAGTTGCAATGGTTGTTCAGATGTTTAATGAATTTATCCAATTCATCCATTTCATTGACCCATATAACAAAAGTGTCATTAACATATCTTGACCACTAGTATGGTTTATAATGAGTTGTATTAAGATATTCTTATTCAAAGTTATCCATAATTTTTTTTGCTACTACTAGTGAAAGAGGGAAGTCCATAGCTACACCACATGTTTTCCCATAAAGGTGCCATAAAGTTCTCCTTGAAATTTAAAGAAGGTTGATTTGAGACACAAGACTACTAGCATAGTTGTCTCTTAGTTTGTTAGATCTATAACTTTGATATTATCATCTATTGATATAATTGTGATCAAAGTGACCATATCCAAGCTCATAAGCACCTATTGTTCCTTGACATGCCTCTATTAATATTTTCAACAAATAAGGATGAATATTTTATGAAAGAGTCTATATTACCTACCTAGGTTTTTAGTTTGTTGGCTAAAAAGATAACCATATTTTAGGGTGGTGAACTAATAGTGGACCTATAACTAGTATCATGGGAGCGCCCTATTTGTGTATATTTCAAAGGTCATAGATTTGTGTTACTAAGGAATATGAGGGATGGTGCAAGCTAATGCTGGTCACTTATGACGCGTTCGATGCAATGGACTTCTAGAAAAACAAAAATCTGAACATCAAAAATCAATATTAGAGGTACCTACATAACTTTTTGGAATATGGTGTAAGAGTATGAAACGTGGAAAATTGAATTACCTTCCGGAATATATAACTTTTATTTATGGAAACTAAGTATAAATCTCAAAAAACGAGGTTCGTCTAAGGTTGGTATGTTATTTTTTTCCCAAAAAATAATGAATATGTTTGCGTTGGTGCACTCGTTTGGTATGCAAATGGTGGAATTTTATGAAAAAAATTATTTAGAGTTGTGATAACAGGTGTGTCTAGTGCAGCATTATTTTTCCATATTTATTTATGTTATATATATTTTTTAAATTAAGGAAGTCAGTGATGCCCTAAAATGACAAGGTCGAGCGTTGGTCCACGACTTCTTTGTCTTAACATAGTTAATGAATGATATATTTTTTAGGATGTAGGTTTTTGTGTCTTCTTATGCGGGTTCCTTTCCATTTTCTAAATAGGCGAGCCAATTAAAAGTTATAGCCGAAGCAAATAGCCTACCTTTTGTGTTAGATTGACGTTAGTCCATTTAAAATTAAATAAAAAATAGAAAAAAAATAGATTTAAATAAAAATTACATATTCAGAATCTATAGACAAAGTTACACAAATGTGTGAATTTTCATTCGCAGTGGACAAGCGTGGCATATGCAAAATCATGCACGAAATACGAGAAGTGGTACAAAACATGTTTTATGTCATAAGACAATCCAAACCACTTGGTTTGGCAACCCAAACCTAAAACCAAAGCAGCCGAGTCATCCACCATGTAGGTTGGAAAAAAGGTGCCCGCCAAAATTCTAAATTTAAATCACACGTGCACGTAGTTTAAAACGTAACGTGCACGCACAAGAAGTGCGCTCAGGCTTCTAAATGCATGCGGGTTAAACATGCATGTGTGCATATGTTAAGTTAAAACTTTGTTTTGAACACGCGTGCGCGCATCTATTAAGTTAAACTTTGTTTTGAATACGCGTGCGCGTATCTGTTAAGTTAAAACTTTGATTTTATTTTATTTTCAAGCATTTGCAATGGAATGATGATGAGGAGGAGGAGGATGATGACAATGATGATGATGAGGATGATGATGGCAATGACGATGATGATGAACAATGATGGTGATGATGATGGTGATGATGATGATGATGATCATCATCATCATCATTATCATCACGATGACTATGACTATGATGAAGATGATTATGATGATGATGATGATGATGACGACGACAATGATGAGGATGATGATGTTGATGATGACCATGATGATGATGACGATGATGAATATGATGATGATGATGATGATGACGGTGACGACGACGACGATGATGATCACGAATAGTATGACTATGATGACAATGATTACGATGATGAGGATGATGATGACTATTATGGTGATGATGATGATGATGATGACTATTATGGTGATGATGATGATGATGATGATGATGATGATAACAATGATGGCGATGAGGATGATGATAATGATGAGGATGATGATAATGATGATGAGGATGATGATGATGATGTTGATGAGGAACAATGATGATGATGATGAGGAACAATGATGATGATGATGATGATGACATGTTTAGTTGAAACTTTGCTTTGATTTTATTTTCAAGCATTTTCAATGGAATGATGATGATGACCATGACGATGATGATGAATAATGATGATGATGAGGAGGAGGAGGATGATGACAATGATGATGATGATGATGATGAGGATGAGGATGATGATGATGATGACGATGACGACGATGATGATGATGATAAGGATGATGACAATGATGATGATGAGGATGATGATGATGATGATGACGATGACAATGATGATGAACAATGATGGCGATGACGATGACGATGAACAATGATGATGATGACGACGACGATGATGAGGAACAATGATGATGATGATGATGACGACGATGATGATAGGTTTAGTTGAAACTTTGCTTTGATTTTATTTTCAAGCATTTGCAATGGAATGATGATGATGAACAATGATGATGATGAGGAGGAGGATGATGACAATGATGATGATGAGGATGATGAATATGATGATGAGGATGAAGATGATGATGATGATGATGGGATGACGATGATGATGAACAATGATGGTGATGATGATGATGATGATCATCATCATTATCATCATGATGACTATGACTACAATGAAGATGATTACGATGATGATGATGATGATGACTAGAATGATGAGGATGATGATGTTGATGATGACCATGATGATGATGATGATCATGACGACGACAACGGTGATGATGATGATGATGATGATGATGACGACGACGATGATGACGACAATGACGACGACGATGATGATCACGAATAGTATGACTATGATGACAATGATTATGATGATGAGGATGATGATGACTATGATGGTGATGATAATGGTGATGAGGATGATGACTATGATGGTGATGAGGATGATGACTATGATGAGGATGATGAGGATGAGGATGAGGATGATGATGAGGAGGAGGAGGAGGATGATGACTATGATGAGGATTATGAGGATGAGAATGATGATGATGATGATGATGAGGATGATGGTTACGAGGATGATGATGATGATGACGACGATGATGAAAAATGATGGTGATGATGAGGATGAGGATGATTACAATGATGATGATGATGATGATGATGATGATGATGATGAGGATGAGGATGATGAGGATGAGGATGATGCCAATGATGATGGTGATGATGCAGATGATGATGATGATGATGAGGATGAGGATAATGATGATGAGGAGGATGATGATGATGATGATGATGACAATGATGAGGAACAATGATGATGATAGGTTTAGTTGAAACTTTGCTTTGATTTTATTTTCAAGCATTTTTAATGGAATGACGATGATGACCATGACGATGATGATTGTAACACCCCAGTTTTGACCCCATTGCATTAGATGTACATGATGTATATATTGTAATAATCATGGTGTGGAGCTAAAGGCCAAGGTCCCACCATTGATTGGTTATACTATGTTTTGGGTTGAAATTGTCACCGATGGTATATCGGGGCATGCGACATATATTGAGTTTGTCATCATGTAAATATGCATCTTTAATTAAAATAAACCCCGACCAGCTACGTTCGCGGCAACTAAATTGAGAAGGGGCATGATTTTCACAAGGATAAGGGTGGGGAAATGTCAAACCTTGGCCAATGGGGGGGAAAAAGCCATGTGTCACCTTCCCTTGTTTTATCCAACCACCAAAATTAATAACGACTGCTGGTAGTTGGGGTAGTTATTGCTGGGGGTGGAGTGTGGCAGGACTGTCAATCCTTGCCCACATGCACACTCCACCAGCATGGTTGAACCTCACGATGGGGAGAGGAATGACTACGCCTCTCATTCCACACACTCCAGGATGCCATTCTTCCCCTGGTCTGTTCATCCTCACGCAGGAGCGGAAGTCTTGTTCACTCTCATGCGCAGGATTTTTCCTGGTTTTACCCACGCAATTTTCCCTCACGGATTTTGTGGATGGAGTGGGTGTATACTTTCCTCACGGACTGATTCATGGGTTGCTGTGGTCTCCCTTATGTTACAGTGTGTTTCGTTGGGGATTTCTTTACATTTGGGGAAGGGAGTCTGTTCATCCTCACGCACAGTCAGTTGTTCTGCTGAATCTCACGCAGTCAGGAGGGGAGCTGCTTATTAGTGGTCATTCACGTTTTTCCACAGAGTGGAATCGGGTGTATTTTCTCTCTGTATTTTGGGGTCTGGTGTAAGTTTCTCGCACGCACAGGTTGAGAGTATGTATCTTCTTCCCCAGGGTAGCCTGTGTAAGTAATTTCTGCTTGCTTAGTTGCCCAGGATAGATTGCTTCCTTTCCTCATGTTGTGATTGTGGTTGCTGTTACGTTTGGGGACTGTTGTAATTCGCTTGGGAGTCGATTTGGCCACGATAGGGCCAAGAACGACTCAGGAATCGTTTTCCCTTGTTAAGTTGTAATTGCTGATTAATTGCATGTGTGCAATGGTTGGTCTTCGGACTGTGTTGGGAGCAGGGAATGGAGCTTGGTTTGCTTGATAAACCTGGTGTGTTTGGAAACCACACAGACAGAGCTAGAGGGCTGTCTTTCTTCTCCACAACCCCTGAATAGCATTGGAAGGGAATGCAGGGCCTGAGGGACTGTGTAGCAGAGAAGGGACTGGTTCCTTATGTTGGGTGTGAGTGGGTGTCTTAGAAGTCAGGCTAGTTCTGGTGTAGGTGTTCCTAGCTCTGTAATGAGTTCACCAGCTTAGCATTTAGCCTTTCCCAACTCCTTAATGGCCTGATAAACCCAATGGTGTTGGCTTGGCTGTGTCTTGTGTATCCTTGGCTATGTGTAAGCCTGCTTGTTCCCTATTCCTTGGAGAATCATGCCCAGCTCGGGGGTGGCAGTGTTGCTGAGAGATTAAGGAGCACGCCGGCCTATGGTTGGGTGGAACGTTGCAGCGACGTAGCTGGTTGCGGAACGAGTTCTTCATAAGATAAGCGAGCTTGCCTATTTTACTTCTGCAATCATATTTTCTGTTAATGGATGTGATGAACATGTTGAATGAATGCTTTTTTAAATGTATGTTGCTTCCGTTGTGCATGATAAACAATTGCATCTGTGCATGTTCTACTTCAATGCATTCTGTTTTCAGTATTTCCATGTCTTCACATGTTCATGGGCCTGGTAGCTCGGATGGTTAACGCCATGGTAGCGTCCTCTTCACCGGTCAGAGGGTCGGGGATGTGACAATGATGAACAATGATGATGGGGAGGAGGAGGAGGATGATGATGAGGATGATGAGGATGAGGATGATGATGATGATGATGACGATGACGATGATGATGAACAATGATGGTGATGATGATGATAAGGATGATGACAATGATGATGATGAGGATGATGACGACGAGGATGATGATGATGATGATGATGATGACGATGACAATGATGATGAACAATAATGGCGATGATGATGATGACAATGATGATGAGGAACAATGATGATGATTATGATGATGATGATGAGGAACAATGATGATGATGACGACGACGACGATGATGATAGGTTTAGTTGAAACTTTGCTTTGATTTTATTTTCAAGCATTTGCAATGGAATGATGATGATGAGGAGGAGGAGGAGGATGACAATGATGATGATGAGGATGATGACTATGATGATGATGATGATGACAACGACGACGACGATGAGGAACAATGATGATGATGATGATGATGATGATCACGATGACTATGACTATGATGACAATGATTATGATGATTATGATGATGAGGATGATGATGACTATGATGATGAACAATGATGGTGATGATGATGAGGAGGAGGAGGAGGAGGAGGATGATGACGACGATGATGAGGAACAATGATGATTATGATGATGATGATGGTGATGATGATGATAATGATGATGAAAATGATGTTGATGAGGATGATGACTATGATGGTGATGATGACGATGATGACGATGAGGATGATGATGATGACGATGACAATGATGATGAACAATGATGGTGGTGATGATGATGATGATGATGATGATGAGGATGAGGATGATGATGATGACGATGATGATGAGGAACACTGATGATGATGATGATGATAATGATAGGTTTAGTTGAAACTTTGCTTTGATTTTATTTTCAAGCATTTGCAGTGGAATGATGATGATGATGATGATCACGATGATGATAATGATGATGATCATGATCATGATCACGATGACTATAACTATGACGTCGATGATTATGATGATGATGATGATGATGATGATGATGATGATGATGTTGATGATGACAATGATGATGATGACGATGACCATGATGCTGATGACCATGACGATGATGATGAACAATGATGATGAGGATGATGAGGATGATTATGACTATTATGGTGATGAGAATGATGATGATGATGATGACAATGATGATGATGAGGATGATGACTATGATGATGATGATGGGGATGAGGATGATGATGATGATGAAGATAAGGAGGATGATGACTATGATGATGATGATGCAGATGAAGATGATGATGATGATGACGAGGAGGAGGAGGAGGAGGAGGAGGAGGATGATGATGATGATGATGATGACGATGACGATGACGATGATGATGAACAATGATGGTGATGATGATGATGAGGATGATGACTATGATGATGATGAGGATGATGACTATGATGATGATGATGAGGATGATGATGATGACAATGACGACGACGATGGTGATGATGATCATGAGGATGATGATGATGACGATGATGATGAGGAACAATGATGATGATGATGATGATGATGAGGATGATGATGATGACGATGATGATGAGGAACAATGATGATGATGATGATGATGACAGGGATACTTTTAGGAGTGAATTTTATCCCAGTGGGCTATTTTTCCCTATTTTTCTCCCAAAAAAGATTCGCCATTTTGCATTTTTTGAAGCCCTTTTTCGCCCAATTTTGATGGGGTAAATTTTTTTCACCCTAAAAATCGCCAAATTATTATATAAATGATATAAAATCCTTGAAAATTAAAATATTTTTTGAAAAATATCGCCAATCATTTTATAGTTAGTGTTTTAAGAATTGGTAATATTCGCCAACATTTATACACTTTTAAATAAGTAGGGTTCCTTAAAATCATCCATGGATGATGATAGGTTTAGTTGAAACTTTTCTTTGATTTTATTTTCAAGCATTTTCAATGGAATGATGATGATGATTAAAAAAAACAGTTCATTGTTTTTTTAAACACAGGTACGTGCACGTGTCCCAGTATGCGATCACACAAAATGTGCGCGCGTGTCCACATACGCGTGCGCACATGTTATTAGGAGCGCGCGTGCACTCTTATTGTCCACATTGGCAATCCGACATGGAGGTTTACCACTACTGAAGCAGGAGCGCGTGCGTGCCTCCAGGGGTGTGTGCGTGTTCTTGTTTTTTTCCACTCGCGCACTCCCATTGCATCATATTTGGGTAGCAGCTTCTTACGAGCGCCCATGAGGTAAAAAAATTCTTTTAAAATTCTTAATCTAAGGATGAATCTTTAACAACTTTTAAGACCTATTTCATAATCCATTTCAAATAATTCTTTATGAGTTTCTTGTAGCATAAACTATTAATCAAATGCTTTATCATCTTTTGAATGCAATCAAATTTTTTCAAGACAACTATTTCTCCACCTTTTTCTTTCTTTAGAATGCATTTTTTTTCATTATTATTGAGTTTTTTAAGTGCTAAAATTTCTTCTTTGCTAATGTTTCACTTCGGTATTTTATGTCTTCTCAAAATTATTGAGAAATCATGTTGTATCTCTTTGGATTCCCTTTTTGACATATGCTTTATGATATCCTCTAATTTGAATATTATTTCTTTCATTGGAATCACTTTTGGAGCTACTACAAATTTCAAACCTTTTTCTAGAAAACACTTTGCATGTGGGTCTAGTTGTGTGTTGGAGAGATTGAAACCAAGTTATTTGGATCCCTAACCAAGGCAAAGCTCCATACATTGTTTTTGGAATAAATTTAAAGAGTCCCAATCCAACCTTTCTAATGCCGTGCTTAGATTCCTTAATTGGTCTCGAACTAACATCCAACACATTTTCTTGAAAGCATGGTTATTATGGTTATTTCTTAAAACATGATTGATCTTTCTGAACCTTAGAATAATGTTATTATTTCTGCATTGTTTAAGGAAGCAAATATGAGCAATATTCTTGTTTTTAACAACTTTAATCTTCTCACATCATCTTAGGTTTCTTAGAATATTTTATCCATACCCTGATAAGGTTGCATTGGCTAAGAATTTATAGTGATACATATTAGCATTTGATGGAGAAGGTCTAGTAGAATCCATTTGTTTTTCAACATTTCAATCCTTTTCTTAGGATCATCCTTAGTACAATAATTATTCTAAGAATTCTCAACCCTTTTCCAAGTAATAAATACCACAAACAATGCACTTTTTTCGAGGCCAACCATTCACTAGAAATAGAGGTTGACTTTTAACATAGCAAAGATACTATCCACTAAAAATATAGAGGATATTGAAATCATTTTATTAGATTTAGGAGCTAGGTTCTCCTCGTAAGAAGAAAACTTCTTAGGTCCATGAAAGATCCTATTTAGCCAAGGTTACGAAAAGGGGTTAATCAAATCCCTTTATGCTTTTGGAAAAACTTACTTCAAAGAAATAGGGAGGTTTATCCAAACAAGAATTAAAGAGAACAATGTAGACATTTAGTTTAATAGAATTCATAAATAAGCATTGCAAAGCATTTGCACAACACAAAGCATCCCATAGAAATCGAGGACATGGGAATTTTATCTAGGGTTGATAATTGGTCCAAAAAATGGTTGAGAGAGGCCATTAAAATTGTTGAAATATCCAACTTCCTAAATTGGGCTGATGTTATAGTCATCAGTAGAATTTGGATCCTGAATATAATTAAATTTATTCAATCTCATCTAATTTTTGAATGGATAACCTCTCTGCTATATGTAAAAAGTTGACCTATGTTTCTAGTGAATGGTTGGCATTCAAACAAGTGCATTGTTTCTAGCCTTTATTACTTGGAAAAGGGTTAGGAATTTTGGGAATCGATGTTGTATTGAGGATGATCCTAAGAGAAGGCTTGAAACATTGACAAACAAATGGATTGCACCACAACTTCTCCATCAGATGCCAATATGCATCACTACAAATTCTAAACCAATAAAATCCCATCCCCATATGGAGTGGACATTTTGAGAAAAATGAGATGATTCGACCACAACTTTTCCATCAGATGCCAATATGCATCACTACAAATTCTCAACCAATAAAATCCCATCCCCATATGGAGTGGACATTTTGAGAAACATGAGATGATTCGAGAGGATTCAAGTTGCTAAAAGAAAGAAGATCGCTAGTCTCTTCTTCCTTAAACAATGCATGAACAATAACTATATTTTAGGGTTTGAAAAGATCAATCATGTTCTAAGAAGTAACCAAAATAACCACATTCTCATGAAAATGAGCTTGATGCTGGTTCAGTACTAGTTAATGTCTCTAGATGTGTCATTGGAAAGGATATATTAGGACTCTTTAAATCTAATCCACAAACAATGTACGGATAACATCCTCAGTTAGGGATCCATATTGCTTGGTTGTTAATCTCTCTAGTAGGAAACTAAGCCCACATGCAAAGATTTTTCCAAAGAAAGGATTGAAGTCTACATTAACTCTAAAAACAATTCCATTGGATGAAATAATATATAGACTAGAGGATAGTATAAAACATATACTAAAAGGGGAATTTGAATAGATACCATAGTATTGCTCAAGAGTTTTTAGAAGAGATGGACCACCTAAGAAAAACATTAGAAAATAAGAAAATTGCACACTTAATAAGCTCAATGATAATGGGTAGATTGTGATTCTAAAGGTAGACAAAGGTAGAGCATTGGTGATCTTAAACAAATTTAAATTCATTGAGAAGATGAATGAACATTCGATCATCAAAGGATGCTACAAAAATGTGGAAAAACCCCTTGAAACATGTTATAAAAGAGGTCCTAAAAGCTGTCAAAGATTCATTGTTAGCTGAAGAAGTGAAAAATAAACTTGTTATCTTAGAACCCTTTGTTCCACAAATCGATGGCCTTCTAAAGATACATAAAGAGGGTGTTCTAATGGGACCCATTATACAAACTATAGGTTTTCCAACATGGAATCTAGCAAGGTTTTCAGCCAACAAACTAAAATTGTTTGTAGGTAATACAACAACTTTCATAAAAGATTCATCCTTTTTTATTGAACAGATTAAAGCAAGACATACGTAGGAATGAAAGGTTCTTATGATCTTGATTGTCATCTCTTTATTCACACTGATCCCAATAGAGAATTATATCAAAGTTATAGAAGATATAATAGAGAAAAATACGACTAGAATAGTAGAATTGTGCCTCAAATCAACGAAATTCAACTTCCAGAGGGAATTTTATGAGAAAATATATGGTGTAGTTATGGGATCCTTGCTTTCATGAATAGTATAAACTTTGTTTATGGATAAATTTCAACGAATATCTTTTAATATAGCTCATTTGAAACCAGTTTGGTGGTTGAGATATGTTGATGCCACTTTTGTTATCTAGGGTCATGAAATGAATGAATAGATGAATTCATTGAACATATGAATAACCAGTGCAACTAAATCAAATTTAGAATGGAGCTAGAAGAAAAACTATTCCTTCCATTTTTTAGTGTCTTAGTAATTTGAAAACAAGATGGTGGTGTGGAACATAAATTTTATAGAAATAAAACACATATAGATCAATAATTGCATGCGAATTCTCACCACCACCATGATCGATGTAATATCCCCTCTGCTACCCAGGTTCTTCTGCAACTTCCTGGCAAGCAACTCAAGATAAAGGCCTCATCGATAAAGCACTGTAGGTATTATTGTGAATTTCCTAGTTTACGAATTTTATTTGGTAGACCTAGGATACTGAAGGACTTGACTCAACTAAATGAAATGGGAACAGATCCACTAGGGAGAGAGAGGTGGCATGACTAAAAAGCCATGACTCTGATGACGAGCGTCATCTTAGTTCCTTGGGCACTAGAGGAAAAGTGGATCGTTTATGTGCACTTAATAGTTTAAAGATCTTAGGTTTTATCCTAAGCCGAAGTAAGTCCTAATTAGACTAAGTTACGATTTGTCGACTAGAAATTAACAAGATTCTATGATTTCACTTTTGAGCAAAAGTTAATTACTAATATAGATTTAAATCACTATAATTATCTTAATTTTGGTAACGAACTCTGAGAGATATCACTAATACCTTTGAATAAAAAGAAACTAATGTTTTTATATTATAACCACCTAAAGCGTAAGGTGTAAGAAAGATATATGTATGAGAAATTATCATTTTAAATAATTAAGATGAAAATATATTTATCTTTCTTAAATATATAGTATTAATACATATTTACAATGTAACATTAAGTAAATAATTTTTACATAATATAATTGACATATGTTTGATATAAAGGTTAAACACATTAAAAAATGGTTATTACAATTGAAGATTGACCTTTACATAGAAGCACGTCTAGTAAATATTGTTAGTGAATAAAAAAGGTCATTCCAAATGGGAAAATAGACTCATAAAGATGCTAATTACTTATTAAAATGTGATAATTTTATGTCGAAGTAATGGTTAATAAGTAGATACATGTTAAAATGTAAATATATTAAATGAAGTATAAGGGAAACGTCTTAGGGTTTCTTTGTTTAACCAATTGGTTACCGTTGGAGGTAAAGTGACTTCACATAGTGGAGAACACTTATGCGAGACAAGGGAGGATCATTCTTCCACTTTTTGTGAGAAAGGAAAGAAGGTCTCGATCTTCGAGGTCACAATCTTTATCTTTAGAATGAAAAGTAAATATCATTTTTGGGAGAAACATAATAAAAAAAAAGGAGGCAATTGTGAATTCATTAGGGTTCTCTCAAAGGAGGAGGAGGAACTCAACCTTTTCTAGAGAGGGTACATTCATTGTAAAGGTTGGAGGATGTCGAGAAAAAGGAGGCGATATCCTTCTAGGAGAAGCCATAGGGAGCGAAGATCCTTCTATATGGCATAATTTCTTTTAAGTGTCGAGCATGTGCTAATTCATCTAGTAGGATGAGTGGTTCCCAAAGGGAGAGATTGAGCCCGAGTTTGAGGAAAAGGAAAACATTTTTCTTCTTCCTTCAAGAAGGTCGCAACAAAACTTTTCAATGGGGTGTGACTCCTAGGTAACTTTCACCCTTGCTATTTGGAAAACAAGATTTCTTATTTGACTATTTTTTTATGGCCTGTTGATAATTGGATATGCCATCTATGTTTCCCATGCTAACCTGAATGAGTAAATTGTTTTCCATAAATATGAGTACATTTGTTTATTTATTCCTAACCGAGTTGAGGGGTTAACCTTGGTTGAGACTCTTTGTGATGTAATAATGCTTTATTTTTATATTAGTCTTACTTGTGTAGGACACATCCTTAGGGTGTAGGCCCAAGCTTGAATTGTAGTTTTGTCATTTTTTTTAGCATTGGGAGAGTGTAGTTGTAGTGTTCAATTGACTATATAATTTTCAAGTTGGTTCTTGCTAGGTGACAACATAGCCCTTGTGTCGTCTCCTTTATGAATGCTTACCTATAGGTTGATTTTCTTTCTTGTGTTTCCGCCCTTGATAATTACACTCATACTTTATTGGTCATGGTTGAATCTCCAAGGAAGGAGATAATGTGATCCCATTTAGAGGACACAGATCTTGTTTAGTTCATTGAATGTTAAAGAACGACTTAAGCTACCATAAAAAGGAACGACCTTCCAAAATTGTTTATGCTTTTAGGTTTCAAACATTGTATACATTATTATTTTCATAATGATCCTTCTTGGACCCTTTAAATTAGAACCAATGTTTACATATTACCTTGATATTACAAAGGTTTAGGGAAGACTCTTATGGAGGGAGTAACCCTTGGTTTTAAAATTCCTTGTTGTTCATTCGGAAAATAGAAAGATTATACCAATTAAAAATTGAGTTGAAGATGTGATAAAGAAACACTCTTAGTTAAATATTATCTTATAATTTTAAAGTATAAATAATTGTTTAAATTGAGGAGTAATTTATGTGATTATATGGTGGGTAAAGGGAATTTCCCTATCACCTCTATGTTTATTCATGTTAAGTTACTTCTCTTATACAATACATAGTCTGAGTTTATTATGATATAAGAGAGCTGGAGAGCTCTTTGTGAAGTCAGTATCTACCGTAATGGATTCATGCCTAGCTCGAGGGTGGCCTCTCGGCTGGATAGCATATGTTGGATATAGAGCGAGTAGGTTGGGAGGAAATTTGAATCCAAGCCTTCTATCGCCTCCAGATTCATAAGAAAAAATAATTTTGGTAAGTGTTCTATGTTTGTTATGTAATTATTATTCATTAAGTTTTATAAATATGTATTCATGGTTGCGTAGAGATAGATAAATTGTTTCAAGTATATAAGAGTCCTTCCATGTGGATTAAGATGGAAGTAAATGTTAATCTAGTTTGAGGATTATGATCAATGTTTAGTATAATTGCGACATTTTCTATTCATAATTTTCCTTAAGAGTAGTAAATTGTCACCCATTCATAAGCATGGTCACTTTGACTATAGAGGGTTGTTTATTGACTAGACTAATTAATTTAATTGTGTCCATATTAATTTAGAGAAATATAATGTTATGTAATTATAGATGCATGTTGCATGATGGACCATACTATTTCCTTAGGCATACTACATGTAAAGGAAGTTAATAAAGGTATGTTAATTTAGCTAGTGACAAGGTAGATTGTGACTAAAAAAGATATGGTGGGAATGATAAAAGTGTCAGTGTTTAAAATATGAATGGCGTAAATCTCACTTTAAGTTCTATTGAGTGTAGCATAACTATGATTGAAGTGCATTATGTCAAAATGTACTATGCCGAGTTATTATAAAGAATAAGTAAACGAGTTGGATACATACTTTCTATTTATATGAAGATACATACGAAGGAAATTTTCTTGAGAGTGGTTTTTTAGTAACCTTTGAGACTACCTAAATTTAATGTTTGGTTATTTTAAGGAAACAAATTTTCATACCCCAATTCCCATAATAGTAATAAGGAATTAGGGCGTGTTACAAGTGGTATCATAGCAGGTTATCAACACTATGACCTAATGGACTTGCTAACATACATGTATGTTATGTATTATGTGATGTATTCATTATTTTAAAAGCAAATTGTTGCATCAAGAATTTATTTTATTGGCATGCATACTATAGTAAGAATAAGTTAAGGTAGTGTACATAATTTGAAATGCACGAAGAAAAGCATGCTTGCTTTCATTAGATTGTAAAGATATGAAAATGAGAAAATGAATGCATGACCATGTTAATGGTAACTTAAATTGGCATACCTACGCAAAGATATGCGTATGCTATTTTGCATGCATATTGTTGGGTATAATGCAATTTTAACTATGATTCATTGAAAATATGTTACAAAGGTTAAGTGAATGGTGTTAATACACCGATTCAAGGATGTTTAAGAGAAGACATGATGAAGTAAAGTTAGTGGAAAAACTAAAAGTTTGATGTACATTCAATCTTATAGAAAATAAGGAATGAATTTTGCTTAAGCTGCACATCAATGAAAGGTATATGCAAGTGTAGTTACGACTAAGTTATTGAGAAAGTAATGCATTAAGATTATGCAAAAGAATACCTTGTTGTTTCAATAGGTTATGGGGATTCAAAATAGGAACTTGCTATTATATTTTATAGTTTGATTTATGACATTATGATGCAAATAAATTTTGCCAAGAAATTGCGAGTAAAGTATGTAGGTACACAAGGTTGCAAGAAGAACTGCCAAATGGGAATCAATAAGATAATTGAAAGAAAAAAGATAAATTCCTCCATGGAAAAATGTAACATCTGGAATGAGTATGACTCCTTGATTATTATGAAAGGTTAGAAATATGTTATCATCTGATTAATCAATTGGATTTATGGAAAAACATAGTTTAGATAACTTGATATGCTGAATATACTTTATAAGGAAAGTAATTAGAAATAAAGTCAATAGATTTGGGAATTTCTATTGAAGTACTCAGAATATGGCAACTATAGCATTTATCAAAATGATTGGTTTTGCAAATGGAATATATATGATAAAGCAATTGATTCATAAATGATAGAAAATGTAAATCGAGACTTGTTGGAATGTTTTACATATCTTTTGCAAGATACTAATGGTATCAGAATGTGATCATTAGAAGACTTGATGCGTACCTTGTTAATAAAGTGTAAGGGACTTAGGTACATGTGACTTGATGTTGAGTTTGGAACTCTGGAGCATCAATGCCGATTGAATTAAGATTTATTTGGTTTGATGTGGAGCTATTATACTCTAGAACATCGAGTATAATCATTCATGATAATGATATTTCATGTATTCAATGTTTCTTTTTGAAAAAAGAATTATTAAATATATGTCATTATGAGTGACAATGCTTTGATATTATTGTAGGTAATGAGCTATGGTGGTTCCAATAATGCCATAAATTAAGAACTGAATATGAATGTGGTAAACATGCAATAAGAAAAATAAATTTAACACAACCAAAGATTAAACAAATAAAGAGTTATGCAAATTTTTGAGTTGATCACAGGGGATGCCCTGGGTTATAAGGATCTTAAAATTCTAAGAAACTTTTATACACTAAACAGATCTATTTAAGAGAGAATATATAGAATTGACCAACTAATGAAAAGGAAGAAAAAAATGGATAGTAAGAAAAGTGAATAAGCAAGAGGACTTGAGTTTGGTGTTGAGCTTGTTGGCTTTGGAGCACCTGAGTTTGGTGTTTGAGCTTGTTGGATCTGGAGCACCTAAGTTTGGTGTTGAGCTTGTTGGATTTGAAGCACTTAAATTGGTTAGAATCACTATGCATAATCATTACAAGATGTATTAAGACTTGACACAGGGACTCAATTTTCAGAACAAACAACTTGAAATAATAATAATAATTGATCAAGAAATATTATTTGAGTAAGAGAAAAACCCATGAATTTGGAAAGAGATTTTAGGATCTGTAATAATTGAGCTTTTAGGATCAGGAAAATTGGAGATTTCAAGCTTTGTTGAACACTCTGTGATATTAAATTCCTAGGAAAAGAGCTCTCAAGATTTGTGGCATTTGATCTATCAGGCTCTAAGATATTTGAGCTATCAAGATCAAAGAGATTCCAGGCTCTATGGTATAGACTCTATGATATTTGAGCTTTCAATATCTGAGGAATAGACTCTATGGTACGTTAGAATTGATTCATTCAGATGTGTGCGGTCCAATGTCCTCCACTACCTTAAGTGGTTTTGAATATTACATTACGTTTATTGATGATTATTCAAGAAAGACATGGATATATTTCTTGAAATCAAAGAGCGAAGTGTTTGAGAAGTTTAAGGAATTCAAATCCTTGATAGAGAATCTCTCAGACAAAAGGATCAAGACACTCCAATCAAACAATGGCAGAGAATACACTTCAAATGAGTTTGAAGCCTTTTGCAAAGATGCTGGAATCAAGAGGGAACTAACTACTCCCTACAATCCTCAACGAAATGGCGTTGCAGAAAGAAAGAACATGAATATCATGGAAGCAATGAAGACAATAATATATGATCAAGATCTTCCAATGCATCTATGGGCAGAAGCAACCAGAATTGCTGTATATGTACATAATAGAATATCTCATAGTCTTATTGGATTCAAGACTCTAGAAGAGATATTCATGGGAAAGAAGCCTGAGGTAAGTCACCTCAAAATATTTGGTTGTCCAGTTTACATTCATATATCGAAAGAGAAAAGAACCAAGTTGGATCCTTCCGGAAAGAAGGGGATATTTTTTGGATACTGTGAAGTATCCAAGGCATTCAGAATTTACATTCCTAGATTCAATCACATGGAAATTAGTCGAGATGTGACATTTGATGAAGAGGCAGCCCTCAAGAGATCCAGGAAGTTCCAACATGTAGAAGTGTATGAGGAAGAGGCATCTCCCAGAAATGAAGAAACTACATGTCTCCCTGAAGATGAATCTCCTGAAGAACATGACATGACATAACCACAAGAGCCTCCTATGATGGAGATGTCACGAAAGAGAAAACTTGTTTAGGTAAGAGAGATTATACAAGAAGCAGAAAGATATGGAGCTCTTGAAGGCTCCACAAGAGTAAGTAAGAGGCCCGAGAAATTTTCCAACTATGTAGCCTTGATGTGTGATCTTGTAGATCAAGAACCTACAAACTACGAAGAAGCAACACAGAAGAAAGAATGGGTAGAAGCAATGACTAAAGAATACCAGTCAATAATGAAGAATGATGTATTGGATATAGTTCTCAAACCAAAAGGAAAGAGTGTGGTATCCTCCAAATGGATCTACACGATAAAACATGCAGCTGATGGAAGTATCGAGAAGTATCAAGCAATATTTGTGGCCAGAGGTTTCTCTCAGAAAGAGGGAATTGATTATGAAGAGACTTTTGCACCTGTAGCACGGTATACTTCAATTAGAGCTATCATGGCACTTGCATCCATGATGAAGTGGGACTTACACTAGATGGATGTGAACGAAGCCTTCCTGAATGGTGTGATTGAAGAAGAAGTATACATAGAACAACCACAAGGATTTGAAGTTGAAGATAGATGTACCCACGTATGCAAGTTGAAGAAGGCCATGTATGGCCTAAAGCAAGCTCCCCGAGCTTGGTATGGAAGGATAGATAGTTTCCTAACAAGCATGGGATTTGCCAAGAGTAAAGTCGATCCTAATCTTTACCTCAAGGTTATAGAAGATGAACCTGTCATACTATTACTATATGTGGATGATTTATTTCTGAGAGGGAATGAGAAACATATTGTGGAAAGCAAAAATAAACTCGCCGAAGAATTTGAGATGAAAGACCTTGGGTTAATGCATTACTTCCTAGGTCTGGAAGTATGGAAAAGTTCTTAAGGAATATTTCTCAACCAGGGAAAGTATGCTATAGAGATATTGAAAAGATTCAATATGTTGGAATGCAAATCCATGGCCACAGCCATGGATTCCAACCTAAAGTTGTTAACTAATGCCTCATCAGAGTTAGTGGATGTGACTCAATACATACAGATTATTGGGTCGTTGATGTATCTAACAAATACCAGACCAGACATATGTTTTGTTGTGAACACCTTGAGTCAGTAGCTAGTTCAATGGAAGCAGATTGGAATGGAAGTGTATCAGACAGGAAAAGGACATCAGGTGGATGTTATAGTCTGGGATCTGCTATGATTTCATGGTTTAGCAGGAAACAGTCTAGTGTTTCTCTTTTCACGGCTGAAGAAGAATATATAGCAGCTTTCTCTGCTAGTTGTGAAGCCATATG
Organism: Pseudotsuga menziesii; assembly: GCA_001517045.1. Classification (NCBI taxonomy): domain Eukaryota; kingdom Viridiplantae; phylum Streptophyta; class Pinopsida; order Pinales; family Pinaceae; genus Pseudotsuga; species Pseudotsuga menziesii. Next base: position 43,437 of record LPNX010702291.1, read on the forward strand.
GTTTTGAAAGCTGATGTCAGGCTTATTCAACCTGGAATTGGGTATTACCATGATTCTATGTGATAACCAAAGTTGTATAAAGATGACAGAGAACCCAGTGTTCCATGATAAATCAAAGCACATAGAAATATGATATTTCTACACTTGATATATGATGCAGAAGGGAGCCATAAATCTCTAGTATGCGAGTACTGATGTGTTGACGAAGCCTATGTCTCGGGTAAAGTTTGAACACTTTCGTGACAAGCTTTGTGTTGTTTGAAAAGACCTTCCTCGAAAGGGGGAGCAGTGATGTTGCAGTGGGATTGTATCATCCCTGGACACTTGTCTTAAAGTTACCTGGTGATCTTAGTCCTCGAGAATGAAGAGGGATTGTATCATCCCGGGACATCTGTCCAGAATGGATTCGGTGACTTTGGTCCTCGAGAATGTAGTAGGATTGTATCATCCTTGAATTTTTTTTTAGAATGGATCCGGTGACTTCGGTCCTCGAGAATGTAGTAGGATTGTATCATTCGTGAAATTTTGTTCAGAATGGATCCAATGACTTCGGTCCCCGGGAATGTGGTAGGATTGTATCATCTGTGAACTTTTGTTCATAATGGATCCAGTGACTTTGGTCCTCGAGAATATGGTAGGATTGTATCATCCGTGAAATTTTGTTCAGAATGGATTCGGTGACTTCGGTACTCGAGAATGTGGTAGGATTGTATCATCCGTGAACTTTTGTTCAGAATGGATCCGATGAATTCGGTTGTCGAGAATATGGTGGGATTGCATCATACCTGGACTTTAAGTCCAAAATAGATCCAAAGACTTTTGTCTTCGTACTGTGGATTGTAGGTTGTTGCTGATGATGATGATGTTCCTGATCGAAAGATTAGAGTGTGATGACGATGATGATGTTGATCGAAAGATCAGAATGTGATGATGATGATGTTCCTGATTGAAATATCACAGTGTGATGATGATGATGATGTTGATCGAAAGTTCATAATATGATGATGATGATGTTGCTGATTCAAAGATGATGTTGCTGATCGAAAGGTCAAAGTGTTGATGATGGTGTTGATGATCGAAAGATGATGTTGCTGATCGAAATGTCAAAGTGTTGATGTTGTTGAATATTGAAGATGAATACTATATAATGTTGAAAATATTCTAATGTTTTATAGATGTATCACCTTGATGATGTTGATGAGGAATTCTCTCTCCTACTGTTGTTGTTGTAGAATACCCTTCTCGTTAAGGGGGAGTGTTGAAATATTGTAACTTCAAAGAATATTCTATATGTATTTTTTTGTGGTCCCTGATGTTCCTACTGGGAGAATCACTTGTATTTCTTTATACCCCGATGTTTCTAATCGGGAGAAATAATAAGAGTCATGAGGAAGTCCCCTCCATTGTAAGTCGGGTCATTAGTACCCTAGTTGTGGTTACTCGAGCCTACAAGATTAAATTAGGATTACTTGAGCCTACATAACTGAATTAATTATTAAGTGAACGGAAGAATATAAATATAGGTGAGGTGCTTCCCATTTGAGACACACACACTCACTTGTGTAGAGCATGAGAGAGAGAGAGAGAGATAAAGAGCTGTGACTGGAGAAGAAGGAGGATCAGTCTTTTGGGTTTTACCTTTTATCTTTTTTGGGCATCTATATTGAGGAATCTTTTTCTGGGTTTTTCCCTTTAGGGTTTTCCCAGGATAAATCTATGTTGTTCTTGTGATACTGTTTCTTTTAGTTATCCTGTTTATATGATTTTGTTATGAAATTGAAATTAAATGCTGATGATCTAGCTTAGCATATGATATTTTAACAATTCTAACATTTTGTCAAACACTTCATATGCAAAGTCACAAATCTACCCAAAACAGTTTTATTGAAGGAGCTAGAAATTGGAAATTGATCTAGAATTTCGGTAGACATTTACCCAACACTACCAAGAAGATAATCCTCACATTTTCACACAAATTTCAATATTATTTATTATACATGAACATAAAATTAACACTCTGGCATTTTTACAAACACTTCATGTGCAAAGTCACAAATCTACCCACAATAATTCCATTGAAGGAGCTAGAAATTGGAAATTGATCTAAAATTTTGGTAGACACTTACCAACACTACCAAGAATATCATCCTCACATTTTCACAAAAATTTCAATATTATTTATGAGACATAATTATAAAATTAACACTCCAAACTATGCCAAACCGTCCATCGAAGAACTAGTTTTCGAATAAAAGGTAGAACCATCAAAAAGAAGTGTATTAAACCATTTTGGGGATATTGTATTATAAAAATACACAATATATAAGGAAAATGGGAATAAATATCAGTTCTGTGTCATAGGTACCAAATAATTATTTTCTCAAACAATTTGTGCACAAAATCCCAGAAACTAGTTTCCAATTCCTTCATAAAATTTACTTACATAAATAGATTGAATTCTATGAGAAATTTATTCCACAAATAACTCATACGTCTCATAAAAAATTTCATGTGCATCCATAAATAAATCAGATCAGATCCAAGTAAATTAAATAAACATGAGATAAATAACTTATCTTATCAATGCGCAACTGGCATCATCCAGAACACATTCCACCCAACCTTTGGAACTGCCAAGCTAGATCTCACTTTAACAGGCCACCCCCGAACTGAGGCCACAAATGCACAATAGAAGTGCACTAAAGAATAACCCAAGTATCAACTAGAGAATCCAAAACTCTATTCCTCATCACATACTTCCTCTTCCACCCCACTACTAGGTGCAATGGTAATCTAGACCCCCTAGGCCATCGAGATATCGCCATTCACCATAAGGATTTATGTGCAGGTCAAGGAAAAAGCCAGGTAGTGGAAAAAAAGGAACATCAAAGGTATGACAAACCATAATCAACAACCATCTAAAATAACCATGAAAAACAACCCCCTAACCAAGGATATCAAACATGTATTTATAGACCAAAGAAGGTAATTCTAACTCAATGGGTCAAAATCAAACCATGGTAAGCCAAATTGAGTCAATTCAAGGGGGGCAATTCAACCACATGAGGTTAACTCTAATCCAACCCAAGAAATTCGAATTCCAAGGAGAATGACTCCAAGCCACTCCACCCAACTCAAAATTAGTGAGGTGAGGTGTCAGACAAGTCAAGGCATCTTTCCAAAATAGAAAAGGGGGTTTACACAAGGATTTACACAAGAGTTACACAATGATTTACAAAAGTATTACACAAGGAGTTACAAAACCATTAAAGGGGCTTGATCAACAAGTGTCACCCACCCAAACACTAAGGAGGCCCACTAAATCATGAATTAGGCTCAATAATACCAACATAGGATAAATTAATCAAAATTTGGGTCATTTGTACAATGTTTGGGTGATCATCAATTAATAAATCCACTAAGGCATAAATATGGACCAAGATCAACCAAACAAGTTCTAAAGTGATAGGAATGTCCCCATTTCACCTCGCATTGTGGATTTAGGCCTCCCATACTCTTTTAATGGTACTCGATGTGCTTGTTGTTTTCATTAATTAATTATTTACTAAATAATAATAATGTCTCTAGGTCCTTAAAGACCCTTTTTCTGGCACCCTCTACCACAATAATAAACAATTACAAATTACATATGTTCAGGGCTTAACACACGGGGTATTACATCCCCTCCCCCTTAAACCATGTATCGTCCTCTATGCATAATACACAGATGATTTTACAACTTTTAAAGGGATCACTACCTTCAATTTTCAAGTAGTATTTCTCAGAACTCCTCTTTCGAGAAACCACAATATTTCTCATTACTACTTTCTTGTATGTCTCCATTGTCTATGGGATGTGACTTCCTTCACTTAAATTTTTCCTCAAGATATCACCATCCCATTTTCTGGCTTCCTGTGCAAGAACAAAGACTAGTAGCAAGGGTCAATATTCAATCCCCATTACAGGGTCTTCAAATATCAACAAAGATACATTCACCTGAAAATCATATTTCAATCAACTATATGATTAACATCAGGTATAAAAATTTACAATACATGATATAAGAGTATTATTTCACTACTAAACCATGAACATAATGATAGAATAAATCAATCACCATGGAACATATACAAAATACAACATGAATAACACATGAGAGAATACTTATCTCAAATTTGGGGAACTATCTTGAATGAGACAATGTTCCTCCCATAAGGAGAGCGCAATTAGTTAGAAACTCTCAGAACTACCTCTTTTGAAAACCTCAATGCTCCCCACTACTACTTTCATGTCCGTCTCCACCGCCTATGGGGTCACCGTCCCATTTCCCGGCTTCTTGTGTGAGAAACTGGACTAGTAGAGTGATATGACATAAGCAAAGGGGGGGGGGCAGTCCACTAGACTGCCTCTCTAGAAATGGATACTGTACTACTCTCTAAACCATAGTCTCCAATAAGATTCTTAAAATACATCTTTAAAAAAAATACATTTTCTAATTAATTACATGAAATACTTCAGTATATGCAAGGTACTCGAGATTATATACTTCTTAAACAAATACTTGAAATGCATCTAATTGAATCTTATTCTAATAAATTTTAATAATATGAAATGCATCTAATATACATGAAATGTGTTCAAACAAGTCGATCACATGATATGCATTACCAAGCTTTTTTTGCATGATTTATCACTCAATTAATTTTCCTACAAGGATGCATGAAGTGCCACCAAGATATTTTTCCAACAAGATGCATAAAATATCATTATGATATTTTACAAATAAGCATTTCAACAAAGGTATTTGATATACTACAAGGATACCTTAGCAAGATACCTTCAACAAAGACCACAAGGATAAATATTTTCAAAAATCGCCTAAATACATTTGCATTTTAATGTAACAAGCAAAGCGAAGTTATATGCAACAGTTCTAATCTAACTAAGAACCAAAAATGGCCATAACAACCTATTACTTTTCATCTCAACAAAAAACACAATTCTTCTTAGAGATCCTTCAAAAAGACATTATTCATCAACTAATATCAATCATACAACAACCCTCATGCATACATCATCTATAAATACATCGACCATCAATTCATAATATCTCAACCTATATCAATCATATATCGATCATGTAATATCAAACAAGGACAACCATACATGCATCAACTAACCATATGAGCATCAATCATAGTACATCAATCAAAGCACATCAACCACAATACATCACTTAGAATACATTAATCAGAATACATCAATTAGAATACATAATCATAATACATTAACAAGGATTCATCAAGAAAAATACAATTATCATAATACACCAATCAGAATACATCAATCGACATACATCAAATGGAATACATTAATCAAGATACACAATTAGAATACATCAAAAAAGATTCATCAAGCATAATACAATGATCACAATACATCAATGAGAATACATCATCCAAAACACATCAACCAAGATGCATCAATCATACACATAACAACCATAACAACCAAGGACAACCAATAATAGGCATACATACAATGTTGACAATGTCATATAGGTATAAACCATTAATCAAACAATGTCAATCAATAACGTCCAATAGCAACCAATAATATCATACAACATACATCAACTATAGAAATCATATCGAGTAGTTACTATTTATCATAACATTACATAGAATCATTAGCACATGAGGATATATATATAATAATACATTACATTACTAATTATTTGCGCGTAACACACTACTTATCAATCAAAGTAAATACATAGTCACCTCAAACAACCAAACATCCTACCACCAAAATCTTCTAATATTATACAATAAAACAATTACTAGTTGTACAACACACTATCATGTGATTCATAATATATATACTACTACTATTTATTATATACATACACTGATTTTTGTTTACATACTATATTATAATTCTTCAATCATATATCATATTATTATTAATCATATACACAATATTCCATATTTAATATACTCATAGAATTATTATGTTATACCATAATATCAATACAATTATAGCAATAGTTGCATAACCCAATACTATCATATTAGATACGTATTATAACATATATATACTAACATAACACTCTTGATCGCACTATACTTCCTAATATTTCCAAACTCTGAAATACTTCCAAGCACTTCGAAATATTCCCAAACACTTCCAAACACTTTCAAATACTTCCATATACTTCCAAATACCTCCAAATACCTCAAATCACTCCAACACTTCCAAACACCTCCAAATTTTATACTTACATCATTACATACATTCACCTCTATACACATAGTATATTCACAATATTACATACATGTAATACTAATAACGATTACATATAATAAAGGAAAACGGATCGGGAGCTCTGCTAGGGTTTGCATGAATTTTATGCTAAGTGGCCATCCATCGCAGCCTGGCCACTGGGGCCTCTTGTTCGCAGTCGCTGCCAGGCTCTCCGGGCGTCTGGGCCTCCCCAAGAGAATCTCGGATGGAATCGGGCTCTTCAAGGCCCGGTGGGCTCGATGGAATGGGACCTGCCACAAAGGACCAACGGGAGAGCTCGTTCGTTGGCCGTAGGCCTGGAGTGGGGGACTGTCTGCCGAAAGCCCCCACCATCCCCACAGTTCATGTTCGATCTGAGAAGGTGAGGGGCACGATCAAGCTCTGGAAGGAAAAGGCTCTGATTGGTAAGTTCGTGGGGATATGGCCCAAGGAAAAGGATCTGGTCAAATGGATCAGTAGCTTTTGGAACCCTAAAGGTCACTATGACCTGCAGCTCAGCTCTAAGGGTTTCTTCATGATTATTTTCTTCAACCAGGAGGACTGAGATCGGATCTTGGAAGGAGGCCCTTACTTCTTTTTTTCTGCTGGTATTTACCTCCGTCCATGGAAGGAAAGATTCAATCCTAAAATAGAGGATATGACTGTGGCCCTAGTCTGGTCCGCCTTTTCTCCCTCCCAGGGGAATACTGGGATCTGGAAACCCTGCGGGACATTGGAAATACCCTAGGAGAGTTTATTAAGGTGTTTGAGCAAATGAAATCCCAGAGGTATACCTCCTTTGCCAGGATTTGTGTGTACCTGGATCTCTCCAAGGAGCTGCCAGAAGCTATAAACCTGAGCTGGGAGGATGAAGAATGGATCCAACCCATTGACTATGAGCATATCCCCTTCAAATGTAGGTAATGTCACGAGTATGGTCACTTGAGACAGAACTATCCACAGATGGTTACAAAGCCCGTCCCAGCAGACCCTAGCCTGGAGAAAACTGGGACCGCGCCTGATGGCTTCACCCAGGTAAAGAACCACAAAAGAAGCAGGGCCAGTGGGATGACAAAAGCCAAAAAAGACACGGAGACGTGGGAGACCCGATCTACAAATGCTTTCGAGGTCCTTGGGGACTCGGTCGAGGAAGGCTTGCCCAAGGAAAAAGAGAGTGTTGCTCATCCCACCAAGGAGACCATCGCCCCGATCAGGATGTAAACCCAGCAGATGGAGATAGTGGAGGAAGTCGAGGATAAAGAGATGGAACTAGGTGAATTAGATCTGGATGCGATCGAAGCAGAATGTGGAAAGAAGGGGAAGGGTTACGTGCCCAGACAGCAAATCGAGCTCCTACAAGAGGCTATTATCAAGGTTGGGGCTCATCTGAACCTGGGGATTGACCCAAATCCCCTAATAAGGCATAAGCAGAAACCTCCAAAGGAGGAACTACGTAGAGGAAGGAAATCAAACAAGCAACGCATTGCAGAAATAGGTGTTAAACTCATATAATCAGGCCAATACCCTACGATCAAGGCGGCCTTTTCTGAAGTTTCCAAAGTTTCCCAATGAATTTAATCTCCTGGAATATAAGGGGTTGTGGCAACCCCAGGAAGTGGAGGACTCTCGACCAGAAAATTAAACAGGAAAACCCTAATATCCTCTTTCTCCAGGAAACGAAATGCAGTTCTGAAGGTTTGGATAAAATCAGCAGTAAGATCTGGAAAGGAAGCCAGGTGATGGCCCTTGATTCTTTTGGGCAATCAGGGGGTATAGCAATCCTTTGGCTTCCCCAGGTGTTTGAGCTCTCGAACTGGAGGGCTAATAAGTTTTCCCTTTTGGCATATTTCCACCACCTTGTGTCAGGGGCGAAGGGTACTCTAGTGAATATTTATGGCCCTAGCAGCTTCCCTGAAAAGCAGGTCTTCATTGACTTCTTAGAATGGTCCAATAGCCAAGCGAAGGGATCCCGATGGATGATGGGAGGGGATTTTAACCTCATCGCCAACCTTGGGGGAAAAAAGGGAGGCCGAAGAACTTTGGACAGATTCCAAGAGGCTTTTGGGGCCTTCCAAGCTCGAAGCTCGTTCGTGGATATGGAAACTAGTAATGGCTGGTATACATGGAACAATAAGCGGGGGGGAAAACACCTGGTTGCATCTCGCTTAGATAGGTTTTTGGTCTCGGATCCCATTCTCCATGACATGGGAGAAATCATAATCGAGGTGCTCCCAGCTGTAGGCTCTAACCACTAGCCCATCTGCCTACGCTGGGATTGGTCATGCTCCACTCTGAGGAAACCTTTCCAATTTGACCAATTCTGGATGGAGCATAAAGACTTCAAAGATCTTGTGCAGCAGTGGTGGGAGGAGTTGGTCCCCCCCTCAGGCATAGCCATGTACTGCTTCCAATAGAAACTCAAATTTCTAAAAGCCAGAATCCGTACCTGGAATAAGGAGGAGTTTGGAAACATTTTTTAGGACAAGAAAAGATTGATCTCCGAACTTGATCAACTCAGTCAGAGAGGAATGACATATGGATGGGACGAGGACATGCAGAAGAAATAAAAGGACATATGGGGGTAGCTGGAGGCAAGGGAAAGATAGGAAGGCATATACTGGAAACAAAAATCGAAGTTCAAATGGCTACAAGATGGGGAAAAAACACCAAGTTCTTCCATAATTCGGTCATTTAGAATAGACATTCCTCGAGGATTCTAAAAATTAAAAAAATGGAGGGGGGCCGAATAGAAATGCGCCGAGAGATCGAAGAGGAACTCAACCACTATTTCACAGAGATCCTCAATGAAGATCTTCATGACAGGAAAAGAGACATTGCTCAAATCACGTGCCTAATCCCTCCCTTCGTCACTAGGGAAGATAATGAGATGCTCGTAAAATTGGTAACTCTGCAAGAGGTTGAAGAGGCAGTTAATCAGATGGCCCTGGGAAAAGCCCCTGGTCCGGATGGGTTTACCTCCAACGTCTTCCACTATTTCTGGGATATGGTTAAGGAAGAGGTTGTGGAAATCATGGAGGAGTCGAGGAAAAAAAAGGGGGTGCTAAAAGCTTTCAATCCAATGTTCCTTTCTCTCATTCCTAAGGAAACGGGGGCAGATCGCCCAGACAAGTTCAGGCCTATAGCTCTATGCAATGTGGTCTACAAGATCATCTCCAAAGTCATTGCCAATCATGTGAAAACTCTTCTCCCCTCTCTGATCTGCCCGGAGCAATCTGGTTTTGTGGAAGAGCGCCAAATCCTGGATGGGGTTATCCTAGTTCAGGAAGTCCTACATTCCTTGCAAAGCTCGAGACATCTAGGTATGTTGATCAAACTAGATATTTCTAAGTCCTATGATAAACTAAGTTGGCAATACATCCGCAGAATGCTGGCAACCTATGGGTTCTGCCAGGACTGGGTGGAATGGGTCATGGGGCTCATCTCCACCCCTTTCTTTAGCATTCTCTTGAACGGAACCCCGACTTGTCCCTTTCAATCATCCAAGGGACTCAGGCAGGGGGATCCCCTCTCCCCTTTCCTCTTTATCTTAATGGTCGAGGTTCTGAGCCATCTCTTGTAGTCCAAAGTAGATCGTGGCGAGCTCCAGGGCATTCATCTCATGGATTCCATGGATGCTCAGACCCATCGACAGTTCGTAGATGATACTGTGCTCATGGGGCACCCTTCAGTCCAAGAAGCGAGAAGCTTCAAATCTTGTCTAAATCTCTTTGCCAAAGCTGGTCTCGCTGTTAATCAGGCCAAATCCCAAGTCTTTTTCCTCAATACCACTCCTACCAAGGAACATTCTTTGTATCCTAGGTTTCTCAAAATGTTCTTTCCCTTAAAAATACTTAGGCGTCCCTCTGAGCTCGCACAAATTGAAGAGTACGTCCTGGCTGGAACTCCTTGATAGAATGAAACAGAAACTCACTAACTAGACTCTCAGACCTCTAAACTTACCCAGTAGGTTGGTCTTGATTAAATTTGTCTTACAAGCGATGCCTATATACCTGTTTTCTGTCCTCTCGGCTCCGAAGTCCATTCTCCGCAAGATTTGGCGCATCTAGCGCATTTTCCTGTGGGGAGGTAGAGAGGATAAAGCCAAATTCGCCCTGGTAAGCTAGGACAGCATATGCCAACCAAAGTTGAAGGGGGGGTTGGGTTTGAGAGATCCAAAAATCATGGCCGAAGTCCAGGGGGTGAAAGTTTGGTGGAGATGGGTCTCCCATACTATTGAACCTTGGTCTCGACTGTGGCGCTCTAAATACGGCCATGAAAAGCCCCCATCTCAGCTAATTCGTTTCAACGAAGAGAATTAGGGATCCCCTATATGGACGAAGGCCAAAGGTGGAAGACAATTGGTTCAAAAGCACAACTTTTGGGAAATATGTGATGGAAGGAATGCACGGTTCTGGGAGGAATCATGGAATCAACTCCCCCGGCTGAGTGACAACCTAAGGTGGGCTCCAATTCAAGAATGGGCTAGGGCGGAGGGTCACTCTTGTTAGCTCTCCAAGAAACTACTTAGTGGTTATGGCTAAGTATGCTTGGTAACTTGAGAAATCATGTTTTTGTGTTTCCTGAAAAGGTGGATCAAGGGGATGCTAAGATAGCACAATGGAGAGATTGCTTATCAAAATAGTCAAATGAGCCAGTGCTCTTAGAAACTGTAAATCAGATGCAATATAACAAGAAAGGTATGGAGAATACTATTCAGATGACCAAGTACATTTGGAATGCAGGGTCAGATAACCAAGTACATTGGGCATGCAGGGTCATACTAAACAGTAAAGAATTCCTTCATTCAAGTTCATGAGCATAAAGCTGA
>LPNX010702291.1:58104-92891 GCA_001517045.1 Pseudotsuga menziesii
ATGAAGGCCGTCAAAATTTCCCCACAAGATCACGCGATTTCAACAAAAAATTCCTCTTGAGTTATGGTTCAGCAACGAAAATACCTCACAAGGCAGCCAAGTGACAAATCATAGATGAGAATTTGGGATTTATTTAATAACAGAGCATGTTGCAATAGACAGATGACATAATGACTAGAGATTTAGCCACGAAGTCAGTTTGAACTAGAACGCTTCATCCCCATCTGATTTGCTTTAATACATGGAGTAAACCCCAATATGACTTGGATTTGCAGAAACTCAAACGAAAACAAGATCTGAGTGATTGATAGCACCTGTCTGTAAATGAGTTGTGACCTTTCCAATATATTAGCTGTGTTTGGGAAAGATTCAATGGAACCAACCATGCGTTTTAACAAATTTGATACCCAGCAGCAAAGTTCTTATCATTAGAGCATATGCACCATCAATCTTTCCTTTCGGCGGTTACAATAGGCTCGTTTGATGATTTGATGAGTATGAAGCAATCTTTGATTTTTGCACATGGATATGTTTTCGGCAGTTAAGGCCGTTCTGGCAAACCATCTTAGCTGCCGAAACTGACCTATTTCGGTAGTTAAGTAAACTTCCACAGATTGAGTTCACTGCCGAAAGCAAAAAATTTGGATTTTGAAGCACAAGACTCACAGATATAAAAATTTTAACCCATTCTATCACCCAAAATGACGGTTCACTTTTTGGGAGATAACAGCTCTCTTATTCATCACTTCTAGCAAGAACAAATCTTTAATGAGCGGCGGTGTTGGATTTTCACTAACAAACCTGACCAAATCGAGGAGGAAGACTAGGAGACTTTCCAAGAGGAAATACACAGGCGGAGCATCAAACCCACGGAGGGACCGGATGTGCTAATATGGGGATATTTGGAAAAAGGAATGTTTAACATTAAGGAGGCATACAACATTCGAATCGGGAGCCACGCGGAGGATGGGGAAACATGGAAGAAGCTATGGACTCTAAACTTATGGCCCAAGGTTGCCACCTTTGCATGGATGATTGTTAAAGGTCGCATTCTCACCAGTGAAAACCTCCAAAAGCATGGTATCTAGGGACCTTCTCAATGCTGCTTATGCTCTCAGGCAGAGGAAACCACAAACCATCTCCTGGATAGCTTCCCTTTTGCTGCAACCATTTGGGATAAAGAGGCGATGGGTTTCCAGAAAAGTGACAGGAAAAGATCCCAGTCAGCGAGAACTTTGGTGGAATGGAACCAAAAAACGTTCAAAAATAGAATTATCAGGACTATCTGGAATGCCTTACCTAGTATGATCATGTGGTGCATTTGGAAGGAAAGGAATGGTCGAATCTTTCGAGACAAACGCTCCAGCCCCGATAAGGTCTGGCAAATGGTGCGGGAAAAAATTCTCTCCTCCATCAAAAGCATGCAATGGCACGATGAAGATAAGCTCATACCCGCAGAAGAGATTCATGTTGGCAAATTTTTGGGTCTGGTCAAACCCTAGTTGGATGGGCTCCGCAAGCGTGACAGGATCCTTCAGCCGTGCAGCCCAAAGTCCTATTCTCTTCCTCCTCCCCTGGTCTTCAAGCTGAACTTCGATGGGGCCTCCAGGGGGAACCCTAGTGCTGCCGGATACGGCGGCCTTTGCAGAGACTCACAAGGCACATTTATTTTCATCTTTTTGGGATCCATAGGTCGAGACACCAACAACTCTGCTGAACTCGAAGGGATGCTCCAAGGTTTGCACTGTCTGGTGCGTAGCAATAGTTTCCCAGTGATAATCGAGGGAAACTCTAGTATCATGGTTCAGATGGCACGACGGTTAGTGAATGGCCGAGTCAGCGACCAAGTGTCCTCCAGCTGGCAGTTAGCCAGCTGCTTGGATGAGCTGCGTGGCCTGATCCATGCCCATCCCGCAGTCTCATTCTGTCACGTAAGACGCGACACCAACAAAGTGGCGGACCTTCTTGCGAATGTGAGGGTCAAGGAGGAGCTGGCATATCAATGGGGCCCGCTTGAGTCCTTTGACGCTAACGAATGGGCTCATAATTGCAGACAGTTGGCGGCGCATGATCTTGCGAGTGGTACGCAGTTGACACGCCTGAACAATGCGGTGGATATAGGTGACAAACGGTGTGAGCACGCTGTGACAAGCCAACACCACGATGCCAGAGCGTTTTAATGAGGCAATTGATCGATGGCAGAGGTGGTTGTCCTTGGCCATTATTTTTCCCGTTGGAAATGCAGATGAAAAGATGGACATGGTGAGGAGGGACGGCCGAATTGACTGGTCTATCCTTTTAGTTAGAGCTTCTGCCATGGTGAAAGGTACGAGGGAGGTGGTTCGCTCCAGATCAATGACGTCGTCCTGGTATGATCCAGATGGGGTAATGATTTTTCCTCTTCCTTCTTATTTCTCATCCCGCTAGTCGCACCATTTTCATCATTCAATCTTGCTCCTTGCCTTTCGGATCCTTTAGTTTCTTCTGTGGCCCTTTGGTTTGGTCTGGGTGCGGCTCTTTGTTTTCCCTTGTCCCCGTGCCCTTGCTCATAATTCTTTTCTATTAGAAATGGCCCCGCATATTCAATTAGTTAGGGGCGAGGCCCGTGGTGATTCCTTCCCGCAGGGCTACGAGAATGCAACTTCAGGCCCAAGAGGAGGTCAAATTTTTCAAGGACAACATTCCCTTAAACATCCGTCGGGAAGTGGAGGGTAAGGTCGAGGATCTATGGAATACCGTGAAAAGCATGCCCAGGGAAGATCTCCATCAGGAAGTGGCAGATTGGGTCTTGGATCCTATCTCCACTGCGGGGCGTGCTGCGGCTTATGACCTCCTCCTCATGCAGTACTGGGTGAACATGAAGTTGGTTGGCCATTCTTACATAGAGCGGGAAGCAAAGATGGCGGGTAATGAGGAACCGGTGAGGGAGTGGAAACATCATATTGGATAATATCACCTCATCCACCAGAAGGTTGATGTTATAGCTTCCAAACTGGGTGTCTCCTTCTACGCTGGCGGCAACGGTAATGACGAGGTGGGTCTCCTGAGGGACAGTTGCAGCCAGTGTGGTAAGAAGTAGATGAGGATCTTATCTCCCTCTTCGTCGGTTCAGGTCCCCCCTGGTGTGACTCTGGCTCTGACTCATCCATTCATGTCATGTTTTCCCTCGGCCTTTAAGAAGGAGTGATTGTCTAGGTATACTGTCTATTTCGAAGCTCGGTAATTTGGCCTGCCAAGTCTTTTAAGTTTTTTCCAATGTCTGTTTGGTCTGTAATAGGTCTTCTCCTGCAGCCCAGGTTTTTGCGTCTGTCTGTGATGGCTCAGGGGTTTTCATCTATGTTTTGGAAGGAACGGGCCTGCGTGCCCATTGCTAGTCAAAATCTCAGTTTGTTTCTAGTTTTTTGGCTTCTATGGCATGTGTCCAGCTCTGTGTGGAGCTTCTCCCTGCTATAGGACTGTTAGACCAACTTTGTATATCTGCTCTGTAATGGCTTCCATCTGATGTAATATAATGCTTTTATTTACAAAAACGATTACATATTATAATATATACAAAGATACAAGCATTCATATATATAATAATGCATCTATTCTTATATATATGTTCAACAACTATTTATATCACCCATATCATACTATACATATTTATGTCGATGTCATATATATAATATTATCTTACACTACAATACTACTTACTTATACACTAAATGAAATAAATAATATTAAGAGAAGACAAGTGGCTCATTTTCTCCAAAAATAGACTAGGAGTTACATCTCCATAAGTAAAATAATTAAAATAAAAGAGAATATGAACCATTAGAGACAAGTGGCTCATTCTCCTCTAAAATAGATAAGGAGTTACATCTCCATAAACAAAATAAATATAAATAAAAGAGAAAATGAACCATTAGAGAACAAGTGGATCATTTTTTCCTCTCAATAAATATATTAGTAAGAGAGCTAGTATAATAATATGTTACCAATAACCCCAAAATAATTAAATTAAATAATAGAATACAAAAATATCCTATAGCTATGCTTATCGCCAAGTGGCAATTCCACCACTACCTAATTAGATAAGTCAGCATAGTAATAATTAATAAATAATATAAAAACATACTACATGCATAAAATAAAAAGAGAACAAGAAACACAAATTAGAGAAGTGTCTCATTCCTAAAAATAGCCAGGAAGTTACTCATCCATGTAACCACCACCATCCAAGTGACATAAATAAGACTATGAAAGCATACCATCCATAGAAAATACAAAATTGATATATGGTATACATGGCACTTAATAAATCAAATTAATTTTAATAATAATAGAACTATATCATCTTAATAACTTAGCATTAAACTATTGCGTCAAAGTCAATTATTAGATATGCACCACATAGTAATTACCAATCAATCATTGAACATCCAACATTCAATATTAATTCATTCTAAGGAATATAAAGAACTAATATTTGAAGTGAGGTTCCTTACTCTTCTATTAACATAAGGGAGGTTAAATTAATCTTACTTAGCACATTTGTAAACTCCAAATGCACATATATATAAGATAATAACTCTATAGAAGGCCCAACAGTAGCAGTGTTGGAACGTAAGATCTGATACCACTTGTAATGTCCCCTGGGGATATAAATGGGTCTGAGGGACATATCATTAGCTCTTTAAGGCTAATTATATAATTTTAGCACAATGGATTAGTTAAACAAAAATTAAAATTTATTTTTCAATATTTGTTTCATGACCAAGTCCCTTTACTTACAAATAAATTAAAATAAATTCAATAATTATTCAAACGTTTGATCCAAGGGTTGGAAAGGATTACTAACACCTTCTAGCAACATCACATATCCATTCCAATCCAATTCAATTATAAATTCCACATCTAAAGGCCATTTACTCTTAATCATGATTAATTAGTAATTAGTGTTCCAATTATGATGCTTAACGACAATTAGAGCATAATTGATGCTACTTATTGTAATTTCATTCGTTTATCACTTAAACAATGTTTATCAAGTCCAATGGCTAATTAACACCTAATAACATGTAAATCAGGGCTAATTACCATTTTCCAATTAATTAAACATAGTAATTATGAAAATGATTCCACGAGAACTAGTTAACTAGTTGTTCAATACTGACAACTAGTCTTGCAAAAATTCGACACACAACCATGCCAATGAAACAAAAAGTGAACCTACAGCCATTATACACATATTTAAGCATGCATGTACAACAAAATAAAGTACTTTTGCAGACATACCGAGTTTCGAGACACACAACGGTGAAGGTACATATCTGAAAAATAGCATTCTACAACACAAGTAAAGCACCAATAACAGAGCATATGGCTATACATTCATCTTTTACCAAAAACATAGATTCGAATCCGAAAACTATTTGTTAATTTCACTGCAATGTACCTAGTTTTCAATTGAACTTTCCAACTTCCAAATAAAGAGAGATATATGAATATTGTAGCTCATGGAAAGCATATCAGGGATCACTTACATTCATATGTATGTAGTTTTCCACGCATATACATTCCATTAAACAATCCACAAAATAAGTTAATTCTACTCATCGGAATTGACTAGTAATTCTAGGAATCGCTAGAATATTTAAATCCACAGCTCGTAGAATAATTCAAATGCAATTCAAACTCTAAATAACATGTTTTATTAACGGAGAGGTATATCTAATTCTAACATTTTGTCAAACACTTCATATGCAAATTCACAAATCTGCTCAAAACAATTCCATTGAAGGAGCTAGAAATTGGAAATTGATCTAGAATTTCGGTAGACATTTACCCAACACTACCAAGAATATCCTCCTCACATTTTCACACAAATATAGATTTATTTATCAGACATAAACATAAAATTAACACTAAGGCATTTTTACAAACACTTCATGTGCAAATTCTCCAAACTATGCCAAACAGTCCGATCAAAGAACTAGTTTTCGAAGAAAAGGTAGTAGCATCAAAGATAAGCATCTTAAACCATTTTTGGGGATATTGTACCATCAAAATACACAATATATAAGAAACAGGGGCATAAATATCAGTTCTGTAGCAGAGGTACCAAATAATTATTTCCTCAAACAATTTGTGCACAAAATCCCCAAAACTAGTTTCCAATTCCTCTATAAAATTTACTTGCATAAATAGATTGAATTCGATGAGAAATTGCTTCCATAACTAACTCACATGTTTCATCAAAAATTTCATGTGCATCCATAAATAAATCATATCAAATCCAATTAAATTAAATAAACATGAGATAAATCACTTATCTTATCAATGTGCAACTAACATCATCCAGACCACATTCCACCCAGCCTTTGGCACTGCCAAGCCAAATCTCATTTTGATAGACCACCCCCGAGATGAGGCCACAGATCCAAAATAGAGGTGCACTGAAGAATCACTCAAGTATCAGCTTGAGAATCCAAAACTCTATTCCTCACCACATACTTCCTCTTCCACCCCACTACCAGGTGCAATGGTAATCCAGACCCCACAGGCCATCAAGATATCACCATTAACCATCAAGATTTATGTGCAGGTTAAGGACAAAGCCAAGTAGTGGAAACCAAGGAAAATCAAAAGTATGAGCAACCATAATCAACAACCATCCAAAAGAACCATGAAAAACAACCCCCAAACCAAGGATATCAAACATGTATTTATAGAACAAATAAGGTAATTCTAACTCAATGTGTCAAAATAAAACCATGGTAAGCCAACTTGAGTCAATTCAACCATAAGAGGTTAACTCTAATCCAACCCAAGCAATTCAAATTTCAAGGTGAATGACTCCAAGCCACTCCACCCAACTCAAAATTAGTGAGGTGAGGTGTCACACAAGCCAAGGCACCTTCCCAAAATAGAAAAGGGGGGTTACAAACAGATTTACACAAGAGTTACTCAAGGAGTTACAAAACCACCAAAGCAGATCAATCAACAAGTGGCACCCACCCAAACACCAAGGAGGCCCACTAAATCATGATTTAGGCTCAATAATACCAACATATGATAAATTAATCAAAAGTTGGGTCATTTGTACAATGTTTGGGTGATCATCAATTAATAAAGCCACTAAGGCATAAATATGGACCAAGATCAACCAAATAATCTCTAAAGTGCTAGGAATGTCCCCATTCCCCCTCACATTGTGGATCTAGGCCTCCCATACTCTTTTAGTGGTCCTCGATGTGCCAGTTGTTTTCATTAATTAATTATTTACAAAATAATAATAATGTCTCTAGGTCCTTAAAGACCCTTTTTCCGCCACCCTATGCGACAATAATAAACAATTACAAATTACATATGTCCGGGGCTTAACACACGTGGTATTATAGATGCGAACCACTATTTCATAATTAAAAATTCATACATATGTTTTAATAGGTATTAACTTTCTTCATCTTCTTTAAACTATATGTAAATAATTTCTTGATCAACTTTAAATAATATGAAAATATTTATTCATATTCTTTAAAGTATAAGGAATTTTTTTTTGGATGCATATGTCCCACATAGAAATACAAATTCTCATAATGAATAGTGAGTGACAGAAGTGAAATTAATTAGGCAGAGATGTCATTTTCACTTTAAAATTAGCAAAATACCCAAACATTGTATGTGGAGTGATGTTGTAAAATATAGGGTTTGCACATCCAATCTACTACCTGCAACAAACCTTTCTCTTATCCGCATGCTACGTTTGGTGAAAGTGGTATAGGGAGACAAATTTGGACACAATAAAAAATCTTGAAAACTCAGGGTATTATGTTCAGGCATAGATATATTAGTGTAATTAAGAACTTAATAAGTTGATAATTACGTATAAGTAGAAGGGAGGAGAAATAAGCAAGTACTAAAGCCACTTGTTTCAATGAACTCAAAACCATCATTGATCCCGAAGGAAACCTCTAGGAAGGTAATCAATGCAATGCCCCTCCTTGTCCTTGTATTTTCATGCAAGCAATCCTTCCTTACTAGGTTTATATGCTTAGGGTTGTCCATCGAGAAAGTAGTCTCTCCTTGCCTAATTTTATTTGGCAGAGAATAGGGTGGTTAATCCTAGTGGAGGTGTAGGCATAATTAGTAAAGTGATCGGGGAGGGATAATATTTATAGCGCCCCAGAAAAAGGGTGAAGCACCCGAAGAGAAAGAATATGCCTAGCGAACAAGGTATGAGATACTCTTAATTAGAGGGGTTAGGGTAGGACCCTAACACCCATTTTATAAATGAGGCCTCGCATTCTTATTCTAGAAATGTCGTCTCCCACATAACGTGTATAAGGCCCACCTGGTCCCATATGTACTTTCTCAAGTTCTATTATGCAATTTTATATACACTTATGGCCTAAGACTTTACCAGTCGAATTTGAATCTAGGATATGGAAGATAAAGAATTGCTTCATAGGCATTTCTCTTTTTCTCTATGCATTGCCAAATGAAACCAATTTAGATCATACTCCAATGTCCTCCTTTGAGGTAGTATGAGACCACGGGGGCTTCACTTATTGGCCAATATCCTATCACGTTAGTTCATATTGTGGGTTTTAAAATTATAAAAAATCGAACCAATATATTGCAGGTATTGGGGGGATGAAGGGTTTAAGGTGGGGGTGGGTAGGGTGGTTTATAAGGATTGAGGTATAAAAAGGGGTGTGGAGGAGGTTTTAAGTATTGGGAGGGGGTTTCAACAAAAAGAGTTTGGGTCAATATCTCTCAAAATTAAGGGTATTCTTTAATATCCCACGATCGCACGTGCTATGTGAGAGGTTCACTAAGTGAAGTCCCAATGTCTGAGACCCCTTCGAACATGCTAATTAATGAATTGATTGAATGTTCAGGTCTTGATAAATTGATTGATTGAATATATGCCCAAATTCCACCTGATAATCTTAGCTAGTATGATTGAATGTTGATGATCCTACCTCATGTGATTGAATGGTTGATGAGCTTTCTTTCATTGTGTTTCAAGTTGTTTCATAGAAAGGAAATCCCATCACAACCACCATGAGAGGATCGGAACCTCAAACAAATTCCATAGCTTTCACATTCACTATTCACTATTAAGTGATTATTGAGTAATTGAGGGAGTGACTCAATAATTACAAAGGCAGACATTGCACATTATACATATAACATTTACATACTATGGTAGCACTAACATTTATCTTAGTTTGGTAGCACTAACATAGAGATCGTACTATGCAAGTTTAAACTAATGTTTGACTGCAATTAGTTGAAGGGTTGCACCATATTTATGATGTGTGAATGTTTGATTGCAATTAAATGCAGGGCCGCACCACCATATTTATGACGTGTGTCGTTAGACAAGACCTACCGTCACTTATGGTTTTTTTTAACATCTGTCAAATCTTCCATTTATCATATTAAATGAAGTGATAGTTGTCAGATGTCGTATTAAATGAATAACTATTGCCAAGTATCTATGTGGCAAGCTTTTAGGTTTTTTCCTATTTTTTAAAATTATTTTTACTATATTTATAATTTAATAAATATTTTGCACATCTAAAAAAAATTGTCAAATTTATGTACCGCACAATCACAAAAATAACTGATCTATTTTCAAAAAGTTATAAAACATATTTTTAATTTTTAGCAAATTCATTTAAATAATAAAAATTTGAAAAACTTTAATAAACATGAGTTAAAAATATCTACAACAAAGGCCAGTCAAAGAAATTTGACGACCAATTGATCGCTATAATCCATGTTCCGCAATGACTAAAAACTTAGAAAAACAATATACCTTTAAAGAGATTAATTCACCCGCAAAGAGATCTGACGACCAACCGATCGCTATAATCCCTGCTCCGCAACAACTAAAAACTTAGAAAAACAATATACCTTTAGACAAATTATTTCACCCAAATTTAAGGTTAAACATGATTTTTACAATGATAAATGAGAGTTGCCATATAACCAAATGAGAGTTTCCATATAACCACAGAAATCAACCCTAAGATTAATTAGAGGGTAGTACTATGGTTTTGGTCTTCTTTCTTCGGTGGAAACAAGCGTTATCAAATGTACGCTTTGCATTTTAGTTTACTAGTCATATTACTCCAAAATATTTACTATAATTTTAACCCTTATACCATGTTGAATGTGCAAGTGTTAAGCATAACGAGAAGGATGCTAAGGCTTTCTAACATTTTCAAAGCACATGTATGTGTGGTTCTTCTTAAATGGTCCTCTATTTCCCTTTTTTTGGGTTATCTTTATATCCACGATGAGTCTTTTAGAGTTCACAATAATATGTACAACTCTTTCAATTGGCATAATATATACATGTTTTTTTTTATTGCAAGAACATGGCTAGGTTCTATTTAAGGAACTTTACCTTGTAAACCTACTCTCCAAATCCTTAAAGGTTTTAATTTAATTTTGTTTTTATTAAGGTTTTAATTTAACTTTGTTTTTATTTGGTAAAATATGAAAATGGTTTATTATGCATTAACATTACTCAAATTGTGTTTACAGGTTTCAGAAGTTCACATAAGTTGATTCTTTTAGGTATAACATGTTTACTTTACATCTCTATTCACCATATGTGTAATTTGATCTCCAAGAACGTAAGATCTTACTCTATTTTTTTATTGGTATGCAGAAATGGATTAAAATCACTAGATTTTGTAATAATTCCATGGCTTATCTTAGAAAAATTAGTTATAACTTGTGTATTAATTTTGGAGGCATTAGTTCTAATAACTCTTAAATTATATCCATGAAATATTTTTAATACCTGCTGTGAATTCTATCATTAAGAAGAGCATGACATCTCTAGTAAATGGGCTTGGATCCCTTCCATAATTAAGAATAATCCTTCTTTCCCATATACCATAGATATAAATGACAAATCAATCATAAACTCGGTTTACCCACTTTCTATAGCCACTTCTCTATCTTGGGGTTTCCCATTGACCATTTATGTCACCCTCATCACATATAACATACTCCACTAAAATAACACGGTTGTTGTGGAAACCAATAATTCATGAATGCTTTGGTTCCTACACAAAGGTTTACAAATATTTGACGTACAAGTTACACAAGCTATAACTTCGCAAATATTTAACTAGTTCATAAGACAAAACTTTCTTTCTTTCTTTTTTCTTTTTTGCAAAGCATGTCCTTGATATTCATTAATAGAATCAAAGGGCATCTTAATGTGCCATCCCTGAGTTTGGATTACAATCAAGTAATGTCGTGGAAGGAGTTTTGATCTACTATAAACCAAGAACAAGTCTCAACACAACTGAGCTGCAATGGGGGAGATCAAGATAATTCACATAAAATAGAGAATGCTAGTTAGAGACTTATGGAGGACTGTCCATCTGTACCATCTCAACCGTGAACATATATGCACAGAGCTGCTATTTGAATCTGCCTACTCCGAATCAAATAAAAAGGTGCCTAAAAAATATGGGAGAACATGCTCCTGCACCTAGCTCAAAAGAGCTTGAAATTGTCATGAGAGACCAAATGGCCTTCAAATTTTTCAGTATAGAAACCAGTACTAGGAGCCAATGAAAGGGCAGTCTTCGATAGACTGTTTGCTAGCTGATTATGTTCACGGTAGATATGGTAGAAAGACAGGTGAATGAAGAAGGTACAGAGTTTTCTGGTGTCCCTGCACCAGTGACTGAGATCAGGTGGAGAGAGGGCATCAATTCCCTTAGCCCAATTTATAATGATAGAAGAATCGCCCATAATGTTAAGTGTGGGTATCCCCATCACCTGGGCAATATGCAGAAGAGCCCAAAGCCCTATCAGTTCGGCTTTAGTATTGGTGCAAGTTCCAGCCCCAAATGCAAACTCGAAGGAATGAGACTCCCTCAGTAATAAGCAGATGCCAACTCCTCCAATGTTTTTTGCCGATGCCCCATCAAAAAATCCACAGGGATAGTCTAGAGAAGGGCCCGAGCCTAAGACTCTGAGCTTAATAGCCTTTTTACAGGGAGGTCAATACAACTGAGAGAGGTTTGAGATCTGATGTAAAATGCTCAAGACAAACATTTTTTTTTCCTTCAAAAATGTATAAATTCCTTGCTTTCCAGATAGCCCACATCACATAAAATGGAAGGTAATAGCAGACCAAGTAATCTGTGAATCTATCTATCCAGTTCCCCAAATAAATGCAGAGATTATCGCTTTGGGAAGGGGGAATGAAATGCTACTGTCCACTTAGCTGAATAAGAATACTCTTCCATACATAACAAGTAGAAAATATATGTTGTATATTGTCTTCATATACATAGCAGAGTGCACAAATGCCTGGCCCAATCCAACCTTTCTTCTGTAGATTGTCCCATGTAAGGAATTTATTTTCCAATGTCATCCAAATAAAACAGTTGATTTTTTTGGGCAAAATCCCAGACCATATGAGAGCAAGTAACCTGTTACCTGCTGGGGGAGATGATGATTGGACAATACTGTCATAAACAAGCTTAGCAGACCCCGAACCATCTAATCTGTTATAATCCCAGACAAGAGTATCCGACAGAGTATTGAGCCTGATCCTACCAAGTTCCAGACCCCTCGTGTAACTATCCCAAGCAATCTTCCATTCACCTGCAATGCAGAGGTCCTCGGCAGTGTACCAAAATTGATGTGAGCCTAGTAATATATTACGAGATTGTGAGAGAGTAGTAATGTCCAGGTCCTCCAGGTATTCTCTGAGCCTTGTAGGAAGATAATGAGGAGATTGAGCACCGATAATAGGATCAATTCCCACAAGGACATTGTGACCATTACCCACCTGCCATGATAAGCATCTTCCCAGCCATGGAAGTGTTTGCAAAAACCCTTTCCAAAATATTGAAACACCACGAACTTTAAAGTTTTTGCCTCTGAGCCATGCCACCACCGAGTAATTCTTCAAGTACTTACCAATTAGCACATCGTGGCACAGCCCGTGATTATGTAGGACCATCCATAAGTTTTTAGTTCTTAAGGCAATACTAAACCAATGGAAGTTTTTAATGCCCCAACCTCCATACTCTTTCGCCAAGGAAAATTTCGACCAACAAGATAAATGATACCTGTTCTTAGTTCCAAAGGAGCCCCATAAGAAAGCAAATGTTAGACTTCTTAGCTTATTTAAGACAGTGACAGGTATGGGAGCAAGGCCCAGCCAATAAACTGGAATGATAGGCAATAATGCTTGGACAAGGATCAGATGGCCACCCAGAGAAAGATACTTGTGGGACCAGTGAGAAATTCTATTTTCGAATTTCTGTATCAACCAATTCTAGTCACTGATCTTGTAACCCAACGGTTTTAGAAAATATCCAAGGTATTTGAAACCAGTGGCTATAGGCTCGATTTTATATGGCAATACCCTTGTAATATCAGCAAGTGTGCCTTCATCCACATTGTTGAAGGGGAAACAATATTTATCAACGCTTATGCTCATCCCAAAGGCTTTACAAAAGGTACTTAAAATAACTTCAAAAGCAATCCATTTAAGCAGAGTACCCGAGCCAAGCAAGATTACATCATCCACAAATAAGAGGTGTGTGAGGGCGAGTGTAGATGTAATTTTTATACCTCTGATGAGACCGTGCTCCCTAGCATCGGAGATCAAGAGACTAAGACCTTCAATGACAAGGATGAAAATTAAAGGAGACAAGGGACAACCTTGTCTAATTCCCCTAGAGGCACTGAAGAACTTAGAGGGAGTGCCATTGATCAGTACAGTGAAATTTGTTGAGGTGAGGCATCCCATTATCCAATTAACACCCAGGAGAGGCATCCCAATCTGAATCAGAATGAGTCTAATGTAGGACCAGTTAACTCTGTCAAATGCTTTTACCAGATCCAACTTGAGAATGAGAGCACAAGTGTTCTTTGTCTTCACCGAGTGGAGTGTCTCCTGGGTAATGCATATAGGTTCCACTATCTGGCGATTTTTGAGGAAACCATACTATTCTCTGGAAATGTGAGAGTCCAGGAAAGGCTTCAGTCGGACAATAATAACCTTTGCGATAAGCTTGTACAACAGATTGCACAAAGATATGGGTCTAAAGTCAGCGAAGGTTGAAGGCTTATCCTTCTTAGGAATAAGGGAAAGGAAGGTTGAATTCAGTGAAGGTGAGATGCAACCTATTGTCCTTGCACAATCTA
The DNA here is from genome assembly GCA_001517045.1 of Pseudotsuga menziesii. Taxonomy (NCBI): domain Eukaryota; kingdom Viridiplantae; phylum Streptophyta; class Pinopsida; order Pinales; family Pinaceae; genus Pseudotsuga; species Pseudotsuga menziesii. The sequence goes on from LPNX010702291.1 coordinate 72,298, forward strand.
GCGCATACAATAATTCATTCCCCAATAGATCAAATAAATGTAAGAAGAATTCGAAAGGCCAGCCATAGGGACCCAGGCTCCTATCCTTCTTAAAAGATTTCAATGCTCATTCGATCTCAGACAGAGTAACAGGTGCAGTGAGGCTGGGGGCCTCCTCCTGTAAGATCATATTAGGATAAAGCATGACTACCTTGAGTTGTGATAATATACAGGTTGACTTATCATCACGAAATACATGGGCAAAATGTCTATGGCCCAGTTCCTTAAGAGCACTCTCATCCTCAATACAGTGTCCATCCTCATCCTCCAAAGACCAGATAGTATTATTGTTTCTTCTTCCCGAGGCCAAAGCATGAAAGAATTTTGTATTAGAGTCACCTTACTGAGCCCACTTTGTACGACTCTTGAGTTGCCAAGTGAGTAGGATATGAGCTTGCAACTCCTTCTTTTTTGATCTGAGCAGATTCAGTGATAATTGATCTTTATGGGATAAGATACCCGTGGAGGATCCCGAGAGAATGGATGCAATATCCTTGTCTAGCCTGATAGAATCTGTTACCATAATGTTTTCTTTTTCACGGGTCCAGACTTTGACTTCCTTCTTTAGTGATCGGAGCTTAAGAGAGAGGTGGTCCATATCATCTAAAGAAGACTGAGGATTTAATTTGGGCCATCTCTTGGTAAGCCAAAGATTGAAATCCAGATTGGTGAGTCGGGATCTATTAAACATATAAGGGAAGTTGAACGAATCAACCGATTTATTCCATTCAAAGACAATAGGATAATGATCAGAGATATCCACATGGTGAATCCACGACCAGTAAACCTTGAGGGAGGGAATCAAGGCATAATATAGCAGGAAGCGATCAAGTCTTTTGCTGATTCCATCCTCTCCTACCTTACTGTTTCTCCAAGTGGGCCCCACACAGGTAGGGGCAATATCAAGAAGACCAAAAGATTCAAATAAGTGTTTGAAATGTGAGGCAAGAGGATTAGGGACAACTTTCTTTCCCCAGATTTCAGAGGCATTCACAGTCAAGTTAAGGTACCCCCCCAGGATCAAATTGGGAGCAATGAGAAACCCCCCCCTAAGAACATTATCCCAGAAAAGATCCTTATTCCTGTAGGGGCCATAACAATTGAGGATAACTAAAGGAGCACTCATTCCTCGAAAATTAGCCTTGACAAGAATTCCAGCAACAGTCTCAAAATCCCGACATCTAACCCTTTGAGGGTCCCAGGTCGAAAGTAAACCACCCGAGAGGCCTGAGGCACTAATGGCACAGAATTCCCATCTGGGAAATAGCTTAGAAAAAGCATGAAGTGCGAGATATGTACTGCACATCGTTTCCTGTAGGAGTATCATGTCAAGTTTAATCATGAGGAAAAGAGTACAGAGGCTACATTGTTTGGTCTTGCCTCCCAGACCTCTGACATTGAGGGAGAGGATTTTCATAAGGGAACAGGAGGAAGGGGAGCCGATGCTCTAAGTCCCCGAGGCGGGTTCCCTCTTGCTGCATCCTTTATGTGAGTCGAGAGAGGGATATAAGGAGGTGAGGCTGAGGAGAGGGCCCCAACAGAATCCGTCTTGTCCTTCTTCTTTTCCTAACAGTCACATTTTTGACCGCATTGAATTCAAGTGAAAGGTAGAGGGTGAAGTAGGGGCAGTAGCCGAAAAGATAGACATAGATCTTTGGAGCGAAGGGTCTGAGAAAGATGGAGAGGATACAGGACTGCGAGGAAAGTGTGAGGGAGGAGAGGCTAGAGTAGGGAGCAGAGGAAAATCCGCAAGTGAGGAAAAAGAAGGCACAGATGGAGATGGTACCGGAGATAAGTTGAGAGGAGGAGGCTGACAGGGTAAGAGTGCCTGAGAATCAACAAGAAGTGGTGATGTAGGAGCGACTGTAGAGGCCTGTGGGGAATTTGCTACCCCAGCAATATTATAGGGACAAGCAACGACAGGAGGGGGGACCAAATCATCCAAATCCTCAAGAAGTGACTCAGAAACATCATCAAATAAGGAGAGAGATTGAGAATAAATACCAATTTTTGGATGCTCCGGAGCAGAGTAAGGAGACAGACCACGTGAAGTTGGTGTTCCATCCTGACTAGTGCATGAACACTCATTTAGGAGTAGTGGACAAGTTCGCCGAAGGTGACCAGTTTCATGGCATCTATTGCAGCGGAACAGAACATGGAGGTAATCCAACTTTTGAATCAAAAGTCGTTCCTTGCAAAGTATCTCCACCTCGGGCGGCAACCCGTTTGAGACATCCATTTCAACCAGTACCCGATCCAACCTCTTATCGAAGGTGAGATGAAAATCTTTGTCAACAGCAATGAAATGGCCAACCGTGTTTGCAATGCCCTCTAAAATGCTCTTGTTCCAGAGGGGAAAGGGGAGATGAGGCAAAAGAACCCATAAGTGGCGTTTCGTCACTCGTTCCCTAAGAGGGTTAAAATGGGTGTGCCATCATCCTAGCACCAGTGAACCAGGGCCAATACGCCAGATAGTATCGAGAATGCGTGTAGCATGTTCCGCTTCAAGAAAAACAAAGACTATCCATCTGTTGGATAGTAAACTAATGGTCGGAATATATGACAACAACGGCTTCCAGAACTCAGTAGCCCAATCAACCCAAGATTTTTTACCCAGACGGCAATATTCCAGCTTGCCCACCAGGGCTCATGTGCACAGAGATGACACATGGTCCATATACACATCATGGCCAAGGACGAAGCGGAATTTTCCAGCTAGGGTTTTTACACCCTTTGTGTGTTGCTTTCGCCGGTGACGTGTAGAAGCCCCAATGTCAGCCATAAGAGGTGCCCTCTACAAGTCAACCCAGAAACATTCTGGCAGGAGGGCCAACGAAAAACCCTAACCCCCAGAGAAGTAAGATGAGGGACGAAAACCCCAATACCACCAGTAACCGTAAATCCGGGAGCATTCAGAAAGAAAACCCACTTAAAAAAGACCGCCAAGGAGCACCCTGAAAGAAAACCTGTTCCAAAATACCCAGCAGGTAGACAAATGGGTATAACTCCATCCGCCAGAAAGAGAGGCCCTGAGAGACACACGGGGATAAAACCACCGGTCAGACAAAACTCGGATGGTATACCGCTGAAATAGGTCAAGAGACAGGAGACAAAAACACCGCAAACCCCGTGCTAGGGAAGGACCAAACCCCAGTACCCTAGGGGAACCCAGAACAGCTACAAGAGTCAACCCTACGCATGCTGACTGGAGCAGAAAGGTGAATCATGGATATGCACAATGTGAATGCCCATGCAGTTGACAACCCTAAAACCCTGAAACCCAAAGGTGGCAGAAAAAAATCGATACTCATTCCCATTTTTTTGTTTGGTTGGTACTAGTCCCTCTGGTAAGGGGAGGAACTCCAAGTGCCACACTCTGAGAAAAGCATCTACCCGAAAGAACCGGTAAACCCTCGAAGACCTAGAACGAATAGGGAGAGATAAAGGTAGTGAAGAAGCCTGAGCATGCAGTATCAGGGATTACGGGAGAGCCAAGATGCTCAAAGAAACCCACAGGCAAGAGTCCGCCATGACCGCACCCACAGCTCATGCAGAGCGTGCCCACCATTATCCCCCAGCTGACCATCTCACTCGCTTTCTCAAAGAAAATGACATCGTGTTTAGAGTGCTTTTTCATAAGACAAAACTTTGGTATTAAAACAAATACATGAATGTGGAGATGCTATAAATAGTTTCCAATTGAACTCCTTTTTCTAATAAATAGTCATCGCTAAGACTTTGATTTACAAAAATTCACAGGTTAACTTTACTATAAGCAAGCAAGTCAATTAAGCTAAATTTTTTCAAGTAAGTAAAATCATTAGTAAACTCAAATTTCCATAAAGATGAGTCAAACTCAATTTTAGTGCACTCGATAGATTGCTACATCATTACCTACTTAGTTTGACTCTATTTTTTTCCATTTATTAAAGATTATTGACCAATCTATTCACATTTATTGATTTTACACTGAATTATTGTGGTGTGTGAAAAGAGTTGAGAGATATCGATTACCACTTATATATATATATATATAAATATATAATTAATTAATTAAAACTTAAAATATATCTTAACAACTGTATTGATGTCACGCTCTCGAAAGGCCACATTTTCCACGAGGCATGTGCCTCAAAGATTTTATGAGAGTCACAACAATAAATTCAAATACTATTTTATTATTATTATGTCGATATAGATTTCGACAAAAGTTTGTTGTTCTTTAATACCATCTACTGCCTAAGTACTCCTTTGTGGACCTGTCCTCGATTAACATGAGGATGCATATTTCAAAGTTTTCAGCAGGCTTTGTGATTTTCCACGGGGAATGAGCAGACTAATTGATTATTAAATATTAAACAATGACATGTTTATATATTATTTTACATAGAAAAAACCCACTCAACAATTCATGAAGAGAATAATTCACAAGATCCTAAGAACTATTAACTAAATTTAATAGTTAGAATAAGATTATTTCTGTATAAGAATAAATTTAATAGTTAGAATAAGATTTTAATTCTGTATGAGAATAAATTAAATAGTTAGAATAAGATTTTCATTTTCTATGAGAATATCAAACAATTTCATTTAATCGTTGTGAATAGGAATTTAAAAGACTAATAGAGAAAACTCAATAATAATAAGTTACAATATGAGTGATAGTAATAGGATTTCCCATAGTATGAGTGGTCATTTTGGTGGGCTTTTTTTTATGGGTTGTGTAGTTTTTTTATATGGACCGTGATATTAGTTTTTGATAACTATATGTATATGCTCGTTTGTATTTGAGCAGTTATGTTGTGGATGGGTGCAGGGATGGAATTTGACGGGTAAATGCCCGTCATGGGTCATTTTACCTGTCAAATACAGCTAAGATTTTATCTAAACCGTCAAAATATGGCTTAGAATAGAAAAAACTTTTTAGATTTTGATTGTTACCGGCAATTTTGACTGGTGTCCGCCATTTGAAATTCCAACCCTGGATGGGTGTACTATCGGCCTATAACAAGTCCTTTGTTAAATAAAAAAGGATTGAACTTTTTTCATGCTGAAAAAAAAGTTTCAGTAAAAATATGAAACTAATATCTCATATGCAAACAAACCATAGGATAAAATAAAGCACTACAAATCTCTATAATTTCTGCCGAGAGCATAAGGATTGGTCTACAACTCTAGTTTATGTTTATAAACTAAATTTACCAGTAGCTTTAATATATAGAAATAAATCTCAGCTTACATGAAATGTAAAAAGAACATAGAATCAAAGTTATAACCTCATTCATCTTGGAGTATAATTAGACATGAAATATGTAAACAATATCTAGAAATAAAACTTGACATACATAACCACATTAAGAAATAAGAAATATTTGTTTAAAATAACTTCCATTATTACAATTTCATAAATACAAAATTTAGAGCAGAATACTTATTGGTCCCTTCTAGCTTTCCCACTGATGTAGGAAGTACCACGTTCCTCCCAAGTGTAGACCAGGCTTAGGGAATCTTTTCTATTAGACTAGTCATAAGGTCTATTTACTGTCCCTTTGTAGAGTCTTTCAATAATTTTATCCCGAATCTTAGTTCACACACCAAAATCTATCTTTTTGGTTTTGAGTGCTCAGATTGAACCCTTAGTGATCTAGAGATCATTGCCCCTACAACATCCTCTCTTTGCTATTTATCGATTAATTTGAGAAGAAATGTTTCTATGGGGTTGGTTGGAACTCTCTCTTTAGTTCCTAATAAACTAAATGTTTTTGTATTTTATCTTTTATTTAATTATTACTTTTTAAATCCTCACATTTTAACTATAGATAATAAATTTTCTAATTTGATTATGGTTGATTTTAGTGATTAACTACTCAATCATCCTAAACTTTTAGCAAAAACAATAGATTTGGTGCTCCAAAGCTTCTTAACTTTACACTTACTAATTTATTACATCACAAAAATAAATTAATAAAATAAATAATTTCTAAATTTTGAAATATTACATTAAGTAACATTCCAAGTAAAAAGTAAATTAAGAAATTTCAATTTATCAAATACATGTTGGGATAATAAATAAATGAAGACAGGGGATTCATTAAAGAAACCTTCCACATTAGTGAGGTTTGACTTGGAAACCAAGGAATGGAATAGAACCAAATTAGGCAAAGAATTTGGAATGATAGAGCATCAAAGAAATAAAGAAAGGTAGGCAAAGAAATTTGAAACGATAAATCATTAAAGAAATGATAATGACTAATCATAAAATATTAAAAAATACGATAAATTTCTTTAAAGAAATGAAGAAAAGTAATAATGACTAATCATAATATAATAAAATAATATTAAAGAATATAGTAAACCATCTATATTCATAAAGAGATTCTATGCACAATGTGCTTGTTTTCATCTGAGAAAATTCAATTGGGAATACTATCTACATTTTGAAAATTTGACAGTTTAAGTATTTGAGTGTGTATTTTTAAAACAAAAGTCGTATTTTGTGGATTAAATTAATATAAAATTATTTGTGTTTTATATTTAGATTTAGATATATTTAGAATATGTTTTATTATTAATATTCAAAAATATGATATTCATAAAAGTCTTTGTGTCCATTACTTTTTTTTCCATTATTCAATACTAAATGGGCCCTACTTTAACCACTACTATACTAGCGAGGCTACATGAATCAACTTCAAGTGATCTGTATATCTTTCGATTCAAGTGCTTCTGTGCAATCAGAGGCCTGCAGCAATCATGGAGCAGACAGTTCCCAACAGAGAGCTGATATTAGCTGCCTATGCTAATGAAGGGCCCGTCACAGATGCTCATTTGAAAATCAGAGAAACCCAACTTGATATTGGAAATGTGGGCAGAGATGGATCGCCGGGAGATGTTGTCGTGCAGAATGTATGGATTTCTGTAGATCCATATCTCCGACAGCTTATGAAGGATTCTAGCGATGGCCTCTATTTCCAAAGTTTTCAGTTGAACCAGGTTTGTAAATGGCTATCATTTTGAATCCGCTCTTGCGCATTATTTGTATTTTAACAGTTGCTACAAGATTTATTTTGCTGTTTGTGCAGGTGATCCGCTCTGTTTCAATAGGGAAGATAGTGGCATCTGCTAATCCGGGGTTTGAAGTGGGCGATATAGTTTCTGGGTTCTATCAAGTCTCTGAGTATGCTATTGTTCAAGGAGGCGATCTCAGAAAACTTGATACCAGTGTTGCTAAGCCGTCTGATTATTTGGGACTTCTCGGTACGATTTTGGATTTGAATTTGCCCTAGATTATTATAGATGGTTATAGTTTTATTTGAAATTGAAGTTGAAATGAAGAAGGCGCTGCTAAAAAACAAATAAATTGGTCTCTGTGGTTAGATGATTGTAATGTAATGTTTGTGTGTATTTGAATTCTGTTGATGTGGGCAATTCGATTGAGATAGGGATGCCCGCCTTGACTGCATGGGCTGGTTTCACTATCCTCGGAAAACCTAATCCCGGGGATGAAGTATTTGTCTCGGCAGCAGCAGGCTCAGTGGGAATGCTTGTTGGGCAGCTCGCCAAAATCAAAGGCTGCCGCGTTGTTGGCAGCGCAGGTAGCGATCAGAAGGTGCTTCCTCCACCCTGTTTTCCTCTCTTCTCTTGAATTTTAGGCAATAAATCTGATCTAATTACCCATTGAACTTTATTATATCCTGTTTCTCTTACAGATTTTGACTGTATGCAAATGTGTGCCTGCAGGTTAAGCTGCTGAAAGAAGAATTTGGTTTTGATGATGCCTTCAATTACAAATCTGAGACAGATTGGGATGCAGCTTTGACCAGGTAAGTCTGGAATGTATTTGCTTTTTATGGTGAATTTTAAAGGTTTACAACACTAATGTTTAAAGTGATTAGCATTGTGGTGCATTTAATGGTATCTAATGATGATGATTAATGTTCACTGAAACCAACTTTGGTATATTGGATCTTAAGAAGTAAAATACTTGGTTTACTTTAAAATTTTGTTAGTGCGCTCAAAAAGCTTGCCAAGAACCTCAGTATAGTTTTGGCAAGTTAGAGCATTATAAAGGTTTGTATTGTAGCAAATACTATGAGAAAAGCTTCAATAGTAGTCTTAAATGCAACCATTAATCCTTCAGCACCAATAATTGGCCTTGCCACAGATTCAGCTCCATCTATCATAACACACTCACTCACACTCAGTTGTAGCACATAGCTGAGGGAGAAGTAGTTGTTGGGGCTAGAAAGAAAGAGGCTACTGCTGTCCAGAGATCATCTTACTGTTTTGGGGTTTTACTTTGCTGCTGATTCTATCTCTCAGGAAGTTGCGGGGTTTTCTCCATTTATGGTTTCCTTCAGAAAAATCAGATATAATGTGGGTGTAAGTCCTCAAAATCAGATATAATGTGGGTGGAGTTTTATGTATGCTGCAAATTTGATTGTTCAATATTTATGGTTGGTTTTATAGTAGAATTTGATAAAAGGTATTCTAATAGTTTCATTTTGACACCGCTTATGTAAAATATATATTTGTAAAATTGATCAATCTGTTGTTTTCTGGATTGATTCAGACATAAGAGAAAAACTATTAAATCTATAAACAATCTCAGTTCAGATTTCTGGATGGATCAATCTGTTGTTTTCTGGATTTGACTGTTCAGATTGTAACTGCCAAGATTGGTTGAAAAAACATTAGAAATAGGGGATTCTTTGAGTCCACATTATCCTAAGGTTTTATGGCTAGACAATAACTAATGGATAAATAGGAGTAGAGGTCATTTATGTAGTGTTGTTGTACAGGTACTTCCCCAGAGGTATAGATATCTACTTTGACAATGTGGGCGGACGCATGTTGGAAGCTGTTCTGAACAACATCAATATGAAAGCTCGGATTCCTGTCTGTGGCATGATTTCTCAGTACAATCAGGTGGTTATTTCAATGCATATTGTGTACCCAAATATCTTATAAGCTCGCTACAGTTTGTTGATGTATGTTAGATATATATGTGCGCAGGAGTGGCAGCAACGTTTTGGAGTGAGAAATCTGCTAAACTTGGTGGGGAAATGTGCAAAAATGGAAGGGTTTCTCTGTGGCCATTACGTTAATCGCATGGGGGAGTTCTTAGAGGAGATGACAGGGTACATCAAGGAAGGCAAAATCAAATACAAAGAAGATGTTAAGGAGGGTTTGGAGAGCTTCTTGGAAGCCTTCAATTCCATGTTTACTGGAGATAATATTGGTAAACCTGTCATTCATCTCGGGCCACCACAATAAATTCTGAAAATCAAATACACGGTAGGTAGATTTTAACAAGCGGCTGCAGAGCTTCTGGGAAGCTTTCAACTCCCTAGGTATTTAGTGGAAAGAATATAATATTTGTAAACCTGTGCTGTCATTCATCTCAGGCCACGAAAATAAAGTCTAATGGTTCTTTAAAGTGAAGTAATGGATACTGGTTAGCAATCATATGTAGCCCCCTTCGTACTTTTTTGAGGTGACAAACAACTAGCGTTGATTAATTTGTGTTTTCGTTTTTAATTTAATTTTAGTTAGGAAGAGGACCATCCGTGGAAATAGAAAATAAAATGATGTTAATTTATCTTGAAATATGAATTATTATCACATGTTGTTTTATAAAAGTATATTATAAGTGATTAATAAAAGTGTTATTGTTAATATTTTTTATATTTTAATTTTTTTTTATTTTAAATAAAAAAATATTTAAAATTTGAAATTTTATTTTAAGATTATATTTATTAATACTAATAAAATATATATTTAAATACATAATAAAAAAAACTAGACAACTTGAAACTTTGTGAGTAACATGTTATTAATTTATATTCATCTCAACTTAAACCCAATATAATTAAATAAAAAAACAGACCAAAGTTATAAAATAAATTTGAAAAGAAAAAAACAAAACAAAAAACATGAGATTTAAGCTACCCACAAATAAATAAATAAAATACACCAAGAGTGGCTGCTCTTCCTTATTTGTTCATTTTATTACCATCTTTCTATGCATGTTGTAGCTATTTTGATATGCGTATGCTTTAGAAATATGTTTTATTCGAAAAAGTTTTTTAAAAGTTATGTATATCACAAATTTATTTTATTGGTGAATTTAAATTTTTGTTTGATTTTCTTGCTTCATACTTTGTCATTTTGAACAATTTGGACGCCCTTTAGAAAAGGTTGTAATAATGATATCCTTTTAATAGTGATGTTTACTACTCATTAATGCATGTTACTCTGACACTCTTTAGAAAAGGTTGTAATAATGATATCTTTTTAATAGTCATGTTTACTCATTAATGCATGCTACTTATATTAATTATTTGTGTTACTAATTTTTATTATTCATTATGAAAATTAATAAGGTGTATTTAAAATTTATTTAGATATTTTATAACTAGCATTTGCACCAAGAGGTGTAAAGAAACGTCGAGAGGGTAAAAATATTGTGTCTTTCTGCAAGTGAATCTTTTTGACCTAGCTTGGAAGACTCGAAATTACTATTTAATAGCACATTTTTTACCTAGCTTGGAAGACTCGAAATTACTATTTAATAATACTTATTTTTGAGATTTTACCTCAAGACATTTATGACTAAATTTGATTTTCCGAATAAAAGTTAACTTTTTCTCCAAGCTGTGTTTCTTGATTGCGATTTCTGATTTCCGAAATTGGGAAGCAGAAATGCATTTGTTGTATGTTTGTTGAAGTTTGTTTTATGTTTGGATCACGAAATTTTATAATTTTCAACAAGGAAATGTCCTCTCTGATTTTGGTTTTGTTAAAATGGTATGTTGTTTACTTGATTTTCAATTGTTCGCTTTTCAAATATCGCTGAGATTGCTTTCAATTTATTTTGTATCTACTTTGCCGATTTTGGAGAATCGAAAATCAGAACTTTCACCTTATGTAAAATTGAAGGTCTCGTTGTCGTCTTATTAGTTCCATATAAGTCAACAATGGTAATAAATAATTTTTTAATAATTTTAATAAAAAATGATACAAAAAGATGCGAAAAGTATAGATATGTGACTATGTCTAAATAAACAAAATGATAGACCATGTCCCAAAATCACAAGCCAACTTAAAGAACAGGGTGACATTTAATATGGCCAAACATTGTTGAATATTTAAATCTAAAGCGATGCCATTGAATCATTCAACTTAAATTAAATTATAGAAATTAGGGTTTTATGCAAATCACGATTATAAAAAACTCAAGAACAATTTGTTTAAGAACAAAATATATACACCCAAGCGATCGAATTGACCGCATGGGAACTATCGATTTCCAGTTTGGATTGTGGATTGTAAGTATCCCTCTCTCTCTCTCTCTCTCTCTCTCTCTCTCTCTCCCCCCCCGCCCCTCGCTCTCTCTCGTTGTCGTCCCATTAGTTCCATATAAGTCAATAATGTTAATAAATATTTTTTTAATAATTTTCCGATTAGCACATTTTCAGATATTCTATGTGTTCAAATCAGGAAATGTCGAAGATAGTATTTCTAAGTTTCGATGTTGGGGTATACAAAACCAACACATGCCGATTTTGAGGTTTTATTTTAACGGTTCGTATTTTTTTCGCATAACTTATTTCTCCGCTAAGTTCATGCTTATTATAATCTCGGTCTGCGTTATGTTTAATCGTTGTGGCTCAAAACTTGGCAGAGATTTTGCCCTCTAAATTGTTACAATTTGTGGAGACTAATGCTAGCTTGCATATTTGTATGTTAAGAAAGAAACCTGCTTGACCTATGTATTTTTCAATTATCCAAATTACATATTTAATTACTCTGGTTGTTGTTATTCATTAACATATTTGATTACTCTGGTTTGTATCTATTTGAACTATAAACGTTTTGAGGAAACCGCAAGTCGTCATTTCCATATTGGAAAACATAGAAATCTGACATTTCCATATTCAGAAATCTATGTTTTCCAATAAGGAACACCAATTGTTTCGATTTTCGATTCCCCAATTTTCGATTTTCCACATTTAGGATGCGGATTTTCAATTTCTGACATTTCAGAATCTAGAAATGCTATGTGTTTAAATAAATAACTGTTGATGTCCTTATTTCCTATTTCCGAAATTTTGAATCTCAGAAATTTTCTATTTTCAAATAAAGAAATGTCGAAGTTCCTATTTCCTATTTCCGGATTTTGGTTGAATTTATGGTTGTATGTTCATGAAAAATGTAAATAGTATGAATTAATACTGCAGTAAATCATAAAGCCAGAATTGCAGCGATTAATAATGAAATACAATATTGACAAAGGTAACTAGCAAAGGTTGACAACACCGTGTAGCAATAGTGGAATACAACCTTCAAATACCAGTCTCCAAATCGTGATCGTTATTTTTTCCTGTGGAATGAAACGGAGCATGCAATTTTTTTTTTGCGATGTAACATAATCATGTGACTAGACTAGAATGGATATGTAAAAAACATAATAATTCGAAATAACATATTTCATTACTCTGGTTGTTGTTATTCATTAACATATATCACAATAAATATATTCTCATAAATATATTTCATTAATCTGATTTTCGACATGTCAAATTTTGTTGTTATTCATTAACATATATCACTATAAATATATTCTTATAATAATATTTCATTAATTTGATTTTCGACATGTCAGATTTTGTTGTTATTTGTTGTTATATATCGGATTTCGGAAAATAATATGTTTAGGAATAAGAAAAACCAATATTCCAATTTTCCATTTGCGCATTTTTCGATTTCGACAATCGGGATTTCAAATATTGTATGTGTTCAAATAAAAAACTGCGCATGTTTTGATTTATTATTTCCGATATTTGGGATTCTGAAAATCCTATGTCTTATGTTTTTCATTAAGGAACACCATATTTCCGATATTTCAGATCCAAAATATTGATTTTTACGTTTTATTTTCATATAAGTTATTCCTCCGCTAAATTCATGCCTATTTTAAATTTGCTTTGTGTGATTTTTCATTGGTCTCCCTATAAATTTGGGGGAAATTGGGTCTCTAAACTTGGTTTAAAACACAGGAAGGGAGTAAGAATCAATTGAAACACAAGAAGGGTGTTTCACCATCTCATAAGCAATATTTTCAATTAGCCAACATAAGCAATACATGCCACAATATTTTTGCAACAAAGCAAGAGTCACATTCAATTAAAACATAGCAACGCTGTTTCACCATCTAATAAGTAGACCAAATGAAGAACTAAGGAATACCTACAAATTTACCAAGGTTCAAAATCTTCTAATGGAAACTTAAAGTGTAAACAAAGTACAACAAAATCAATATAAGCAAAACAAAGGCTAATAGTAAGAAATAGTGGTTACATGAAGGCCTGTTTATATGGGTAAAGCAAAGGCGGTGTAGCAACGAATGGGAGATCATCATAAGATGGGAGAAATTGAAGATATATTCCCATGCTTACCTCAAATGACAGACTTTACTACATTAATCAAGCAACAATACATTGATGAAGAATTAATGTGAATGAAAAGACTTGGCCAAAATGTCTTTTATCGCCTGAACCAACAGTCAAACAAAAGCACGACCAAATTGACCCCAAAATGGGATTCTAAGCACACAAAAGCTGCTGCAGAAAATCATAAGCTAAACCCAAATAAACTGAAACTCGCAAAATCTTTGCAAGGGTTATGCCAAATTGAGAGAAATGAACTGCAAAATTGTCTGAAAGCCTCTAAAAAAATATCACTATAAATATATTCTCATAAATATATATCATTAATCCGATTTTCGACTTGTCGAAATTGGGAAAATACTATGAGATTTGGAATAAGGAAAATCAATATTCCAATTTTCGATTTGCGCATTTTAAGATTCTAAAAATCCTATGTCCTATGTTCGATTGTAAATTCCGCACGAACCGAGTTTCCGATTTCTGACGTTTCACAAATCGGAAATGCTAAGTATTCTAATAAATAAGTGCGAATGTACCGATTTCCAATTTCCGACATTTCAATCTCGGAAGTTTTATATTTTTAAATAAAAAAATGTTAAAGTTCCTATTTCAGTATTAAATATATTCTCATAAATAAGGTACTTTATAAATATATTATCATAAATATATTTCATTAATCCGATTTTCGACATGTCGGATTCCGGAAAATACTATGATTTGGAATAAGGAACACCAAAATTCCAATTTCGGATTTGCGCATTTTCGATTTCTGACAATGAGGATTCCAAATATTGTACATGTTCAAATCATAAAGTGCACATGTTCCGACTTCCAATTTTCGATTTTTGGGATTCCGATTTTGCATTAAGAAACAAAATTCCGGAAATCATATGTCCTATGCCCGATTGTAAATTCCGCAAGAACCGAGTTTCCGATTTTCGACATTTCGCAAATCAAAAATGCTAAGTGTTCAAATAAATAAGTGTGCATGTACCGATTTTCTATTTTCGACATTTCGATCTCGGAAATTTTCTATTTTCAAATAAATAAATGTCGAACTTCCTATTTCTGTATTAAGACGTCCGTTTATCGGAAATTGGAAAACTTCATTTTTTAGGCTTTATTTTGAGTGTTTATATTCTACACGATCACTGTATATAATTGGAAGCAGTAGCTCATGCTTGTGAAAGTTGTTTGTGAAAATTGTTATTTTGAACTCGCTCTGCATTATGTTTAATTGCTCAACCTCAAAATTTGGCAGCAGTAGCTCATGCTTGTGAAAGTTGTTATTTTGAACTCACTCTGCGTTATGTTTAATTGCTCAACCTCAAAATTTGGCTTAGTTGCGCATGTTCTAACCTCCTATTTCCAATATTTTTACAACGAAATCCTGAAAAAGGAAAATTTTCCTGAACCTGTGGTGAACGAGTGTAGTGAAAACACACAAGCTAGCTGTCGAAAGAACACCAACTGGGAACAAGGACCCAGAATTAGGGACCCAATTGAAGTGCACAAAAGTCAAGGCCAATCAACCAATCATGAACAATAACACCTGTAATAGGATTTTAGAACGTGTATTTAACTGATCAACTCCATGTTGCCCTGTTCCGTCGTTGCCGGATCACAGGATAGAATCACCAAGAAATTTAACCACGACGTGATGTACCTAATATCGCCAAATAAAATTAAGTGGATTTTGGTGCATATCAAACAAAAGGTTTGAGCTCTACAAATAAAATTAAGTGGATACTGGTGCATATCTTTAAAACAATGTCATTTCATAGTATCCAATATTCCTTCCATTCAATTAATGATGAAAATTTTGACGAGTCTCGAGTTTCCGATATCTAAAATATCGGAAATAGGAAATCGCGGGTACACCAAACATCCTTAACAAAAACTCCAATTTGCGATTTCTGATATGCGTTTTCAGAAATTGGGATGGCGCATTACTCGTCAAATTTCACATATAAATACTATTAAATAGTAATGTACAGTCCTCGAAGCTAGATAAAAAAGGTTCAATTGTAGGACACAATATTTTTAACCTCTCGACGTTTCTTTGCACCTCTCAGAAATTGGGTATTATGTTTGGGAAGGTCCCTCGGTCACTACCAAATTTAGCGGCCTTATCGATGATCCACTACATCAGTTCAAACGTTAAGTCAATAATCAAAACGTTTGCAGCTTCCGAAACCTGAAAACGCCCCCATGTTAAGTCAATATTTCAGTATTTTCGATTTACGAAATCAAAGGTTCGAATCCGGAAAATATTTCAATCAGTAGATTAAGCTTTTGAGCTCCCATAGATTTAATGTTTCCAGGGACCGTTGATGTACAAGTTGGGAAGGCAAGACTTCAATATGTTCACAACCGGTAAGATCTATGTGCTCAAGCGTACAGATGTTTCCAAGGGTTTCTCTTGACAAAGTTAAATTGTTGCAATAACTTAAATCAAGATATCTAAGTTTCGTTAGATTCCCGAAGGAATATGGAAGGCTCTCTAATTTCTGGCATCGTGACAGGTTGAGGTATTGCATATTTGTTAGATACCCGAAGAAATCTGACAGATATCTTATTGTGGTAGAGGAAATATGTAATTCTCCCAAGTGCAATGGTGCCAACAAAAATATTAACATGTTTAAGTTATTCTAAAGATATGAATGAAAAGGTACCTGCAAAAATGTTAACATGTTGTATTTTTTCTAAAGAAATAGATGATTTTCATGTACAAGACCTTGGAATTGGAAAAGGTTGACAACACCGTGTAGCAATAGTGAAATACAATCTTCAATTACCAGTCTCCAAATCGTGATCATTATTTTCTCCTTTGGGATGAAACAGGGCATGCAAAAAAAAAATTGCAATGTAACATAATCATGTGACCAGACTAAAATGGATATGTAAAAAACATAAAAATTCGAAATAACATATTTCATTACTCTGGTTGTTGTTATTCATTAACATATATCACTATAAATATATTCTCATAAATATATTTCGTTAATCTGATTTTCGACATGTCGTATTTTGTTGTTATTCATTAACATATATCACTATAAATATATTCTCATAAATATATTTCATTAATCCTATTTTTGAGATATCAGATTTCGGAAAATAATATGTTTAGGAATAAGGAAAACCAATATTCCAATTTTCCATTTGCGCATTTTTCGATTCCGACAATTCAGATTTCGAATATTGTATGTGTTCAAATCAGAAGCTGCGCATGATCTGATTTCTTATTTCTGATACTTGAGATTTTGAAAATCCTATGTCCTATGTTTTTCATTAAGGAACACCATATGTTCCGATTTTTTATTCTGCAAGATTCGATTTGCGACATTTTAGATCTCGGTTTCTGATCTCGGAAGAAATATCGTAGATAGTATTTTCGACTTGCCACATTTCACATCATACCATTTTTTTTGACTTGCCACATCTAGGATGCGGATTTTCGATTTCTGACATTTCAGAATCTGGAAATGCTACGTGTTGAAATAAATAATTGCTCGTGTCCCTATTTCCTATCTCCGACATTTCCAATCTCAGAAGTTTTCTATTTTCAAATAAAGAAATTTCAAAGTTCCTATTTCCTATTTCTGAATTTTGGTTGAATTTATGGCTATATGTTCATGAAAAATGTAAATAGCTTGAATTAATAATGCAATAAATCATAAAGCGAGAATTGGTGAGAAAATGCAGGCTATTGTAGGAAGGAATAGTGAAATACAATGTTGACAAAGGTAACTGGAAAAGGTTGATAGCACCGTGTAACAATAGTGAAATACAATCTTAAGTTACCATAGTCTCCAAATCGTGATCGTTATTTTTTCCTGTGGAATGAAACAGGGCATGAGAAAAAAATTGCAATGTAACACAATCATGTGACCAGACTAAAATGGATATGTAAAAAACAAAATAATTCACAATAACATATTTCATTACTCCTGTTCTTATTATTCATTAACATATATCACTATAAATCTATTTCATTAATCCGATTTTCGACATGTCAGATTTCGGAAAATAATATGTTTGGGAATAACGAAAACCAATATTCCAATTTTCAATAACTTAAGCGGTGCGTTGTAGCTTTCATGGTTCAAACTGTGATCATGTATGGGAGTGAGTTTCTTGAAGCGAGCAAATTATTTTTCTCGGCTTCCAATACCCAAAAATGAGAAATAGAAAATATAAAATCAACAATTTTTAAATAATATTTACATATAATTTAAATTTTAAAAAACATCTTTATAAAATGAAATGACAAACAACCTATTATATATATATATATATATATATATATATATATATATATCATCAATTAAATACTTTCACCACCCACTTAAATCATAGTTTGAAACGATTTCCGATATTCCGATTCTCGGAAACCAGAAACACCAAATATTTTTTGACTGGGTGTTTGTTTCCCGATCTCATATCCCAATTTAGAAAATCGAAAATCGTACAAATAACATTATTTATTTAATAAAACTCATTACATTATTATCTAGTGTACATTACAAACCCTAAATAGTTTCGGATCCAATATATATTAGAGCGTACCAATAAACATTTGTAATATTAGCTTCTCCAGCTTCCCGATTTCCGAATAACATTTATATATAACATTAAAAAAAATGCAAATATTTAAATAATATTTGTATATAACATTAAAAAAAATAAAAGAAAATGCAAATGTTTAAGTAATATTCGTATATAACATTAAAAACAAGATTCAAATAATAGAGTTCGCTGCCGCAGTTGGAGATCTCTGCGTCGACCTTCTAGGTTGGACTTGGTGTAGGGCACGACCAAGCACTTCCATGAGTGTGCCTGGGGTTGGGGAGCCACCTCCCACCCCTCCGATCTCTGCTGATGAGGCCTTCAGGAGGCTTGTCGGGTAGATTGGGAAGAAACCAGTCGTTCCTTCTATCCCGAAATTTGTAAAGAAGCTGGATGTGATTCCTAAAATTGATTTGCCTGAAGAGTAGCCCATTAAAATTGCCTTAGCTCTGGCTGAAAGAGGATTTATAGGATAGTTTATGGGGCTTTGGCCCTCGGAAAAAACCACCGACGACTGGATCAAGCGTAACTGGAGACCCCAACTGAAGAATAGTGTGACCTGCTATGCCATTGGAAGAGGATTCTTCATATTCGAGTTCATAACCAAGGAAGACCGAGATCTGGTATTCAGGAGCGACCATACTTCATGGGGTCTCAGGGCCTGTATCTCAACAGGTGGACGCCCGATTTTGACCCCATGGTCGACATGCCTAAAGAAGTGCCAGTATGGGTCAGGCTCCTGAACCTACCGGCCCACTGCTGGAACTTCAATTCACTGTAAAAGATTGGAAATGGACTTGGCATATTTATTGACATAGCAGAAAACAAAGGCCAATACACCTGCACAAGGATCTGTGTAGAAGTAGATCTGGAAGCCAGCCTTCCAGAAGCGGTAAAACTCATTGTTGGTTCATGGCAGCATTATCAAAAGCTGGATTATGAGCAGCTCCCATTCAAATGCAGAAACTGTCACGAGCACAACCATTTCCAAAGGAACTACCCTAAGGCACAACCAGAAGACAAAGAGGATGGGGAAGGCTGGAAAAAGGTCAAAAAGAGTAAGGCAGCCCCGAAACCAAGCGCAAAAAAAGCTCAGTATCATCAGAGAACCCCCCACCAAACTCTAAACCCATAGGAAAGTCGAAGGATGGATCAACTTCGAGGAAAACCAATGAAACCCTGGAGGGATCAGAGAAATCTAGGATGGATGCGAATGAAACTGGGGAAATTGGGGACCTGGCAGACCCGACTCCCCCAGTGGACAACCAAAGGGAAAAAGAAGTAGAGGAAGATCACATTAGTCTGGGCTCAGACTCAGGTGGGGACTCCGAGGTCAGAGGAACCGAATCTGGTAGCTCCCAAGTCACCCCTGTCAAGTCACCTTGGGTTGGAAGACTAAGAAGAAACAGAGAGAGGAAAAAACCTACCTTGATATCGGTGAATCTGAGGACCTGGGTAACACTTTTTGGCAAGCGCATTTCGGCAAAAACAGAAAAAACGCACCTCAGTCGAGGGCTTGTTAAACCATCGACCGAGGTCTTAAAATCTCGACCGAGGTTTTATCAAGCCCTTGATCGAGGTTTTGTTCAGCCCTCGACCGAGGTATTTCTTAACCCCCGGTCGAGGTATTAAAACCTCGACCGAGGGTTAATAAATACCTCGGTCGAGGTACATACCTCGACTGAGGTGCTTGTGTTGAAAAATTTATAAAAAGAGGCCGCGGCCGTTTTTTTGGCAAAATTTCACTATGGAAGATCGACCGAGAAACAACGGAACATTGGTGTAAGGATTGGCACCCTGAAGCAACCCCAGCACCCCGAAGCAACCCAACCTCGTCAGGATGGAGTCGGATCCAAGAGGTAATAGTTTAAATAATTGTTTTTCAATTTAAATGGAATTTAAATTTTTTTTATTTATAAATTTATAAAATTTGTTTTAAAATTTGGTAAATGTATGTTTTTATAATTTTCATGTTTACAATGTGTACTGGCAAGCAGAAATGCTGCCGGATTTTTGAAAGTTTGTAGTTAAATTGAATTTTTTTGTTAATTTATTATATATATATATAAATTATGTCAACTGGTAGCGTTTATGCTACCGGTTTAATTTTGAAATGTGTCCCGGGCAAGTCGAAATGCTGCCCGATTTTTTTCAATCCTCCGTGAATTCATGGAGGATTGAAAAAAATCCATAAAACACCAACTAAACAAACCTATATGAACCATAGAGACAATTAATCAACTGTAGGCCCGAGACAAATAATAAATTTTTTATAAAAATTTATTTGAAATTGGTTAATAAGTTATAATATTAATAAAAAATCTCCATACCCCACCCCCTTTTTTCAAAACATAAATTAAACCTACCATTTAATTTGACCTCACTAACCCTACTTAACCCCCCCCTCAATATTACTACCTTACCCCCTACTATCCCCTACTAACCCTATTCACCCCTACCTAAATTCATATCTAAACCCTATTAATACCTTACTAAATCCATATTAATACTAACTTAAACCCCTACCAAACC
>LPNX010702291.1:93382-104232 GCA_001517045.1 Pseudotsuga menziesii
TGTTGCTGTCGCAACTGTCCTCCCCAAATTTATTCTTATTTAAATTCTGGGCCCCTCCTCATCATTTTGCTTGGTTGGATCATTAAAGTGCTTGAGCCTCTCAGGCATATCTTCTTTTGTTTTACTTTGAAGATTGGATGCCAGCAATTTTATTCATGCCATGTTCAATTTCAGTTAAGTCGTGGATTTCTGGCCGTGAAGAAGTAAAATTTTGTTCTTCAAGGCAGCCTTCGCGAAGAAAACGACTTTGGCTGTTAACGCTGCTCAAATCCTTAAGTTTCCCAAAATAGGGCCTCTCTTTGCTGTTGGATCGGAAGCTGCAAAGTCTCAGCCTCCCCACCGTTGCAGCTCCAAGATCTTTTCGCCGTCCGAAGTCTGAGCCCATCCGACGCCCGATTCATTTTAGTCTTTGATCGCTTGCCCGTAGCTTCTACTCAGCTGCCGTTGCGGCTGGGTAATCTTTTCTGTTCCCGATCTGAGTGTCGTCCGACGTCCGACTAAGTTTTCCCGTCCGCTCCGCTTATCCTCTAACTTTCCTCCTCCGCCGTTGCGGCTCCTAGAGTCTTCTGGTTTCCGAAACTAAAACCCGTCCGACGTCCGATTTATGGCATATCCTGCCCGCGTTTCGCTTGCCTGCGACGTAAGTCTCACCCGACGTTGCGGCTGGCAAATCCTCCTGGCTCCCGAGCTCACTTTCTTCCGATTGCCGACTTGAATTTTCTCGCCGGTGACCATAGGATATTTTGCCAGGCCCGTATGTGGTATGCTCGGCCATTTCCTTGTGGAATGGTGGTTAATTGATAATATTTGTTGTTTGAACCATGCTCGTGAATTGAATGCAGGCAGTTTCAAGGAGACCGATCAATGTCCCACGATGAGAAGAAGGAATTACCCATTTGGCGGAGGTATGACTGAAACGAGGCGAATGGAGGTCGAAGTATGGAGCTGTAAAGGCGTGATCTCAGAAGCAGATCAATTACCAAGTGTTTCATGATCACATACTGACAAAAGATCGGAATATGAAGCGTTGGAGAAACTGAAAGACCACGCGTCTGGGGGGAAAATGAAGCACTCAGTAGTTGTAGTTTAAATATTGGAAAGTAGGAATGAGACAGGGCTTTTTCCCCTGGAAAATTTTGTAAATGTTTGCTTGTAAGAGGAACTACTTCGTTTTGCAAAGGAAACTGCAATTTTACCTGTCGGAGAGAGTGTAGAGTGGAATGTATCAATGCAAGTCAATGAATAATGTTGAAGAGGAACTATTTCGTTTTCAGCTGTGTTTCATTTACTGTAAGAGTATTTGATGTTCTGAACTTATGTTCTTGTTAAACGTTCTTCAGTAGTTTCTGGATATTTTTTCACTATGAGTAATAAATGTTGTTATAAAATGATCGGCTATCTGGTTATTTGAATATCTGTAAGTGTTCATGTGTCTTGGAAGAAGTACCAGCTATCTGTGATTCTTCAAAATGCATGTGCAAAATGTATTGCTCACCCAAAATGATAACCTTGCTCCCTAGGGATAGATTAGATAGTTAGTTTATTTCTTATTGTGTCTGATTTGGTTGCTTGCGAGCATAAGATGAGAGGTAAGAACCTGCGCATCACATTGTGACCGCTCCCTGCATCTTGATCACCCAGCATTTAGTTAGGCACTTGCATTTCATTCCTTTAAGTCAAAAAATACAAAAAAATCGGTGGGCCGGGCTGTAACCGGTAAAGCCTTTGTTTTGTTTCTTGACTTACGGTAGCCGGACCGCAAACCGGACGGATTCCCTATTCCAAACAGTCAACGGGCTAGTTGGGAACGTTGATTGGGGAGAATCCCTTACTGTTGCCGCCTGCGAATTTATAGGCCTCAACAGTTTTGGTGCTAGAAGGAGGGCCGCCAGTGCATGGTTGGCCGGGGAAACCCGTTTTCCCGAGATTATTCCGCTGGTTACAGTTCTGGATGTAGTGGACCACGCAATCCAATTCCGGAAGAAGAAGAAAACAGGGAACATCTATATCCTGTTCGCAACGAGATTTTCAATGATCTGAGAAGACACACTTGTGCTTATGTAAAGAAGATTGGAGGGTTTCCAATTATTCACGAATTTCCTAAAAGAGAATACAAGAAGAAAGACCGTCCCATAGTAGAATATTCGGTGTTGGTTGGAGACTGGGAAGAGCTTGTAGAGACTACCTTACAAGAAGTCGAGCTACCCTTGAATCAAGAAGGCCCGGAGACCCCTTACATTTCTCCTGTTCATACCCCTGTTGGTTCACCTCCACAGTCACCACCTTTACTCATGGCCGACATTAACGCAAACCTACCTCTGCCCAACCCACCAAATCCACCACCACCGGCATGGAGAGCCAGATCACCCCTAAACGTCACCCCACCTCTACATGACCTTCCTCAAGCCTTTGAGAAGTTGTTGCCTAAATTTGATCCCAATGAGAAGATATTAGTAGACGATCATTTGCAGAGTTTCTATATAGCCATAGAAGGATTAAGGGCGGGGGAACATGAAGATGTGGTTTGTAGACTTTTCCCGCATACCCTCAAAGGAGCTGCGGCCTCATGGTATTTTGGATTGCCCGCCAACTCTATCCCAAACTGGGATACCTTTGAAAGAATTTTCAGGAGCAAGTACGCAGTCGAAAAGACTCACGTTGCCCTCATAAAAGGACTGTGTGCATTGAAGAAAGAGAAAAGGGAAAAAGTGCACAGTTTCACACAAAGGTTTGCAGCATATCTTAAAAATTTCTCTGAAACAGATAAGCCTTCAGACAAAGTACTGATTGAGTACTATACTTCAGCATTGGGCCCTGACTTGGCGATGTTTGCAAAAGGTAGGGCCAAGCCTACTTTGACAGAAACCTATGAAGAGGCAGGAGTGGTGGAAGCGGAAAGAGAAAGCATTGAAGACTATCCAGAGCAATCCAGAGAGAAAGGTGCGGGCAGAAAAACCTTATTGTTCACTAAGCCTAAAGAAGAAAAAACACCAGATTATGAAAGCATGGCTAAAATGATGCAAAAGCTGTCCAATAAGATCATAGACTTAGAAAAAGAAAAAGAAGCACAGAAGTTCTTCAGGCCATATTATAAGAAAAGAGAGGACAGCAATCAGCCCCAACCTCCTCCTCAAAAAACTGCCTCCATGAATCTGACTGAGATAGGGATGGAAAATTTCTGTACCTTTCATCAACAGCCTCATTCCGAAAAGAACTGTCCGCAATGGATAAATTCAATGACATTGGTCATGAACCAGATGTTGGATTCGAGATTAACAGAAGAAGATGATGATGAAAAGAAGGAAAGTGTTGCTTCTACTTCTACGAAAGAACAAGAAGAAGAGACCATGGCATTATGGAATTCTGTCTCCTTATTAGATGCAGAAGAGGAAAATACTCAGGGACATAACGATGTCAGGGAAGCTAACGTGACAACTAGAAGCCAAGGGACAATTAGTGATGATAGTCTTTTACTTCCAAAGATCAGAAGGCTGCAAAGAAATGTCAAGAAGAAGTTTCAAGACAGATCCTTGGCTGATCAGATTCCAGAATTCACCATCACCAGCCAAGATCCTAAACAGAACAGAACGTTGCCTAAGCCAAATAAAGAGAAGGTGAGTGCTGATCAATCTCAGTCCATTAAACAACAAATTGAATATGACATTGTTGAAGATTTAAAGAAGATAAAGGCAAATGTCCCGCTGTTTGAAATGTGCAAAGTACCCCAGCAGAAAGAAAAGTTGTTGAAGGCACTTGAAACGTCAGAAGAAAAGCTACCCGCTGATAATCAGCCTCGGGATGAAGAAGAAATTGGAGAAGCTAGCACTGGAGGTACGTCTAAAACTAAACATCCACCTTTCCTCCTGACGTTCGAAATCTTTAATCATAACGTGCACAATTGTCCGGTAGACTCAGGAGCGTCAATTAATGTCATGCCCATATCAGTATGTAAGAAAATAAACGGGCAGCCTAAGCCATCCACGTGGAGGGTGGTGCAATTGGATAGGACAGACATTAAGGTGATTGATGAAATGGAAGACGTCCTAATCTGCCTAGCGTCCGATGACAGAGTATGCCAAGTTATTAACATCGTGGTGGCTGATATACCAAACGCTTACGGCTTGGTTCTGAGCAGAAATTGGTCAGCTAAGTTGAATGGATATTTCACCTCAGATTGGTCACATCTTTGGCTGCCAGACAAAGGGAGTCCCAATCAGATTAAGGTTTTGGGAGAACCTCACATGAAGCACAATGTTACTCAATTGGATGAGAAGAATGTACCAGTCGAATCTGTGTTGGGAAACTACTTTCTCGAACTGGAACCAGGGAATTATCAAGCGGAAGAGGCCAGCGACACATCTGACACCCATCCTGATCTCCTTCGTTTTTCTCAGGCTGATGAGATTGACTGTAAAATAGTAGATCTAGCAATAGGAGTAGATTCTGTTTCAGTAGATAATGTTTTTTGGACGTTGTTTTTTGACGGCTCGAAAACGTTAGAAGTGTCAGGGGCCGGCTGCGTCCTTATTGATCCACAAAAAAAAAACACTTCCTGTCCTGTAGATTAGAGTTTGAGTGTACTAACAATACGGCTGAATATGAAGCACTGCTGCAGGGACTCAAGAAAGCAATTGAGCTACAGGTTAGTAATTTAAAAGTTTTCGGGGACTCGGAAATAGTTGTAAAGCAAATAAGAAATCAAATACATTGTGTTTCCCCTCATTTGAAAGCTTACCAAAATGAGGTATGGGAGTTGCTTAAATGTTTTCATGCGTTTAATATTATTTCAATCCCAAGAATAAAAAATGCAGCCGCTGATCTTCTAACTACATCAGCTGCCATATTGGTTCCCACTAATAACAAATGCTCTATTGAATTACTTTTTAGGCCATCAGTACTCGACATGATCACCAATTTGCGAGTATTTGATGATGATCAGCAAATAATCAAATGCTTGACCAATGATGAGACCTTTAAAGGGGCCATTATCGACGATGAGGAACATCAGGCTGAGATGAAATATGACAATTTCATTCCCTAAGGGGTCAGAACGTTAGAAAAGATGTTTGACTTGAATGAAAAGTTTAGAAGACCTGCTAATGTGAAGATGCACAGTTCAACTCTACAGTTCAAGCTAATAAACCTAGGGACTGAGACAGATCCCAAGTTCGTGAATCTCGGCAAATGTTGTTCACCAGCAGAAAGAGACAAGTTCCTAAATTTGTTTAAACAATACAAAGATGTCTTTGCATGGACGTACGCAGATTTGAAGACCTACGACACCGGAATTATCAAGCATATCATCCCTATTAAAGCAGGTGTCAAGCCATATCAGCAGCCGTTAAGGAAGATGCACCCCAAGTTGGAGCCACTGATTCAAAGCGAGGTGAAAAAATTGCTGGACGCTAGGATTATTTTTAAGGTCCGGCATTCAGAGTGGGTGTCAAATTTGGTGCCGGTCAGAAAAAAGTCGGGAGAAATCAGACTGTGCATGGACTTCAGAAACTTAAACCGCGCCTCAGACAAAGACAACTATCCGGTGCCTCCCATGGAGCAATTGCTACAGATGGTTTCTGGTTCTGAATTGTTTTCATTGTTAGATGGATTCTCTGGCTACAACCAAGTGTTAGTGGCCGAGGAAGATAGATTGAAGACAACGTTCAGAACCAAATGGGGAACTCTTGCATATAGAAGAATGCCTTTTGGACTGATTAATGCTGGCGTGACATTTCAGAGAGCTATGGACATAGCTTTCCGCAGACTGGTTGGACGAAGTGTGGTGGTCTACCTTGATGATATCACAATATTTTCGAAGAAAAGAGAGGAGCACGCGTTCCACCTAAAGAAAATTTTCGAGCGCTGTCGGAAGTATGGCATTTCCCTCAATCCTAAGAAGTGCGTATTCGCGGTCACAGAAGGCAAGTTACTGGGGCATATAGTTTCAAAGAGAGGTATATCTATAGACCTAGAAAGAATCAAGGCCATTGAACAAATCCCCATGCCCCATAATAAAAAGGGAATGCGATCCTTCATGGGAACAATAGATTTCATGCATAGGTTTGTGCCTGATTTTTCCCAGACTGTTAAACCATTACAGCAGATGGTCAAGCAAAATGCACAGTTTAAGTGGACTGAAACTGAAAAGAATGCTTTCAGTAAAATCAAGACTGCTGTCGCACATACGCCCTCTCTGAAAAGTCCAGATTTTGATAAGGACTTTATTATGTATACATTTGCGTCCGATGATTCATTGGCAGCTGTGCTTACGTAAAAGGAGGATGGGGGTGATGAATTCCCAATATCTTTCATGAGCACCGGGTTACAAGGGGCTGAATTAAACTACCCAGCCATTGATAAGCAAGCATACGCAGTGTTTAAGGTAGTAAAGCAATTTAGGCCTTATATATTAAAAAATCGGACCAAGGTAATAGTCCCTTACCCAGCTGTAAGGTCTCTTCTCATTCAGAAAGAATTGGGAGAAAGAAGGGGCAACTGGGTAGCAGCCCTTCAAGAATACGACCTTGAATTCAAACCAGCCACTATAGTGAAAGGTCAAGGGCTATGCAAATTGATGACTGGAAGTAGAAACAGCGAAGAACAAGCATGGGAAGATGAAGCTGAGTTGCATGTAATGGATGTTTGCCCTCTGTTTACAGCTCCCGAGTCTTGGTATAGGGACCTTGTGCATTACTTGCAGTCGGGGCTATTGCCGGAGCATTGGAATTCCAAACAAAGAAGAGCTCTGCGTCTCAAATCAGCCTCCTATCAACTTGTTCAAGGGGTGTTATTCAGGAAGAATTATGATGGGGTTCTTCTCAGGTGTTTAGAAAGGGAAGATGCAAAGAAAGTGATGGCAAAATTACATGACGGTCCGGCTGGGGGACATTATTCAGGCGACACTACAGCCCACAAAATCCTTAGAGCCGGTTACTATTTGCCTACGCTCTTCAAGGATGCACATGCGCATGTCAGGAAATGTGACATTTGTCAAAGGTGCGGTGGAAGACAGCCCAAGGCAGCAGCACCCCTAAAGCCTGTTATGATCACCGAACCATTTGAACAATGGGCGCTGGACATTATTGGAGAAATAAAGCCGAATTCTTCCCTGCTGCATAAGTACATTCTTACTGTGACTGATTATTTCACTCGCTGGGTCGAAGCTATCCCATTGCGCAAGATCAATGAGGACGAAGTCATCAGCGTCCTACAAGATCATATCATGACCAGGTTTGGAGTTCCAATTTCAATAGTTTTTGATAATGCTAAATACTTTTCACCAATTAAATTGACTGCATTTGCTCATGATAAAGGGATAAAATTACATTATTCTGCTAACTACTATCCGCAAGGGAATGGCCTGGCTTAATCCTCCAATAAAAACCTCATTAGAATCCTGAAGAAGACCGTAATAGAAAACCAGCGAAGTTGGCACTCAGCCTTACCCAATGCTCTGTGGGCTGACAGAGTCACCCCCAAGTCTGCAATAGGAGTGTCACCCTATACCCTTATGTACGGTAAAGAAGCTATCCTACCTCCCAATCTCATGCTACCAGCTTCCATACTAGCCCAAGAGTCTAGGGGGTCGGAGGATGAAGTTCTACAAATAAGAATATATAATCTCCTAAAAGCAGAAGAGGCCAGATCCAAGGCTAGAGAACGTTTTAAACAACAGCAAGAATCAGTTAAGAGATGGTTTGACAAGCATAAAGCTGGGACAAAAGACTTTGAAGTAGGAGACTTAGTCCTCAAATGGGACCACCCCCATGATGAGAAAGGAAAGCATACCAAATTCCAACAGTTATGGGTAGGCCCCTTCCAGATTGTAGCCAAACTTGGCCCTACTACTTATAAGCTGCAAGATTTACAGG
Organism: Pseudotsuga menziesii; assembly: GCA_001517045.1. Taxonomy (NCBI): domain Eukaryota; kingdom Viridiplantae; phylum Streptophyta; class Pinopsida; order Pinales; family Pinaceae; genus Pseudotsuga; species Pseudotsuga menziesii. Next base: position 101,251 of record LPNX010702291.1, read on the forward strand.
CATGGGAGGAGAACTTGCCAGTTAATGGTTTGGTTCTCAAGCCTTACTTTTCTTGAGTTTCTTTGATTTTTTCTGCCTTGTATATAAATAAGCTGTAGAGTTGTTTTTGAGCCACGCTTTCATTTTATGTAATTTTGGTTTTTTATTTTCAATAAGGGGAACGAACTTGCGGTTGTTTGGAGGAAATTAAGGTTTTTGGGAATAGCAAACACGTTGAGTGTCAGCCTGTGTGTTGCTAAAAGAGTTCTTTCAGCCTAACAGTTTTCTCGAATAAAATGTTGTGTGCATTGAAGTCCTGCTTAACCCCGGTAAATTAAACCGGATTCGAGGAGTCTGGAGTACTATGTCGGGGTTCCATCCATATCACACTTGAAATGTCAAAGGAGCAACAGTAAAGGACCCACGGAAAGAAGCAAGGTGAACAGTGTATTAAATATAAATGATTGCATGCCCAGAGAAGAATGCCAAAAGGCGAATAAAGAGTCAATACTTCTATAAAAGCATCATAAATCAAAGCAGGTGCTGAATCATAAGTACTTAAAGCCAAAAGATCCTCTCCGTTCGTGAGCTGAAGCTTAAAATATACCACTCACACAAAAGGACACTATGGGATAGAGGATCTTGAATTAAAATTCAATAAGAAAGGCACACAGAAAGACTCAAATGAAAGGGACAAAAGTCCAAAAGCACAAGAGTGTTAAAATGGCATGGGAATGAGGAAAAAACGAATACTTCTGTTTACTATCTGCTGTAGTCCTGTGGTGTCCACGCTGTTAACTACCTGAAGATAGAGGTAATAATGAAACTCATCCTCTGGCCCCAACAGAGTTATCTGGACTTGAAGGTTTCGGTTTCCACTTCCCCAAATGGACCATCATCAATGATTAAGGTACACACTTCTGTTGGTCGAGGAATCCATATGGCTGGAAGGATTCATTAGAAGCATTCTGGTCAAACAGTCTGTTGCTCAAAGTATAATCACCCAGAGATCCAGGTTCACCAGGAAATCGCCAGTTGTTGCTGCCGCAACTGTCCTCCCCAAATTTATTCTTATTTAAATTCTGGGCCCCTCCTCGTCATTTTGCTTGGTTGGATCATTAAAGTGCTTGAGCCTCTCAGGCATATCTTCTTTCATTTTACTTTGAATATTGGATGCCAGCAGGTTTATTCATGCCATGTTCAATTTCAGTTAAGTCGTGGATTTCTGGCCGTGAAGAAGTAAAATTTTGTTCTTCAGGGCAGCCTTCATGAAGAAAACGACTTTGGCTGTTAACGCTGCTCAAATCCTTAAGTTTCCCAAAATTGGGCCTCTTTTTGCTGTTGGATCGAAAGCTGCAAAGTCTCAACCTCCCCGCCGTTGCGGCTCCAAGATCTTTTTGCCGTCCGAAGTCTGAACCCATCCGACACCCGATTCATTTTAGTCTTTGATCGCTTGCCCGTAGCTTCTACTCAGCCGCCGTCGCGGCTGGGTAATCTTTTCTGCTCCCGATCTGAGTGTCGTCCGATGTCTGACTAAGTTTTCCCATCCACCCCGCTTATCCTCTAACTTTCCTCCTCCGCCGTTGCGGCTCCTAGAGTCTTCTGGTTTCCGAAACTAAAACCTGTCCGACGTCTGATTTATGGCATATCCCGCCCGCGTTTCGCTTGGCTGCGACGTAAGTCTCACCTGACGTTGCGGCTGGCAGATCCTCCTGGCTCCCGAGCTCACTTTCTTCCGATTGCCGACTTGAATTTTCCCGTCGGTGACCATAGGATATTTTGCCAGGCCCTTATGTGGTACACTCGACCATTTCCTTGTGGAATGGTGGTTAATTGATAATATTTGTTGTTTGAACCATGCTCATGAATTGAATGCAGGCAATTTCAAGGATATCGGTCAATGTGCCACGATGAGAAGAAGGACTAACCCGTTTGGCGGAGGTATGACTGAAACGAGGCGAATGGAGGTCAAAGTCCGGAGCTGTAAAGGCATGATCTCAGAAGCGGATTAGTTACCAAGTGTTTCATGATCACATACTGACAAAAGATCGGAATATGAAGCATTGGAGAAACTGAAATACCACGCGTCTGGGGGGAAAATGAAGCACTCGGTAGTTGTAGTTTAAATATTGGAAAGTAGGAATGAGACAGGGCTTTTTCCCCTGGAAAATTTTGTAAATGTTTGCTTGTAAGAGGAACTACTTCGTTTTACAAAGGAAACTGCAATTTTACCTGTCGGAGAGAGTGTAGAGTGGAATGTATCAATGCAATTCAATGAATAATGTTGAAGAGGAACTATTTCGTTTTCAGCTGTGTTTCATTTACTGTAAGAGTATTTGATGTTCTGAACTTATGTTCTTGTTAAATGTTCTTCAGTAGTTTCTGGATATTTTTTCACTATGAGTAATAAATGTTGTTATAAAATGATCGGCTATCTGGTTATTTGAATATCTGTAAGTGTTCATGTGTCTTGGAAGAAGTACCAGCTATCTGTGATTCTTCAAAATGCATGTGCAAAATGTATTGCTCACCCAAAATGATAACCTTGCTCCCTAGGGATAGATTAGATAGTTCGTTTATTTCTTATTGTGTCTGATTTGGTTGCTTGCGAGCATAAGACGAGAGGTAAGAACCTACGCATCACATTGTGACCGCTCCCTTCATATTGATCGCCTTGCATTTAGTTAGGCACTTGCATTTCATTCCTTTAAGTCAAAAAATGCAAAAAACTCGGTGGGCCGGGCCGTAACCGGTAAAGCCTTTGTTTTGTTTCTTGACTTACGGTAGCCAAACCGCAAACCGGACGGATTCCCTATTCCAAACAATCAACGGGCTAGTTGGGAACGTTGATTGGGGAGAATCCCTTACTGTTGCCGCCTGCGAATTTCCAGGCCTCAACACATAGTCAAACATGTTTTCACAATGTTATGTTAGTTGTCGCAATGTGATGTTGGACGTTCTCTCAATGCGACATTAATTGTCACAATGAAATGATAATTGACA
>LPNX010702305.1:8886-87125 GCA_001517045.1 Pseudotsuga menziesii
AACTGCTGCAGCAAAATGGTATGTTAAGGTAGTCCAAACATTGATTTATGATGCATTCTAAACATAAGATCTATATATCCACTGGGAGGCCCGAAACTAAATCCATTTCGACAAGGATTTTTGCCATTCTCTTGTCAAAGGTGTGTTGAAAATTGTCTTCAACAGCCACGAAGTGCCCAATGGTATTCCCTATGCCTTCCATAATCTTGCGATTCCATAATGGCAGTGGTAGACCTGGGAGGATAACACAAAGATACCGTTTCTTTACCCTTTCTCTTAAAGGGTCGAAATGAACGTGCCAGTGGTCCAGCACCAGAGAACCTTTCTGTATGCACCAGAAGGAGTTTAGTACAGTCAGAGCATGTGCTTCTTCCAAAAAAATTATCACAATCCATCCTCTGGACAGCAAGCTGATAGTGGGAGTATAGTTAAAGATAGGCTTCCATGTCTCTGTAGCCCAAATTTGCATTCCTCCTTTCCCATCTGTGCATATTCCAACCTGCCTATGAGGGCACGGGCGCACATAGCTTCAGTTCTTTCTAGGAAAATATCCCTGCCGAGTACATAACGCAGCTTACCTTCTCGAACTTTGTGGGCTTTTGCTTCTCTGCACCAGCGATGTAGTGGAAGAGAGGATGATAGGTGTTCGTTCAATTTAGTTTCCATCCTTTAATAAAACAAGAATGAAGGGGAGCGACAGCCACTAGGTGGGGTTCCTGAAAAGGTGCGACGGGGATAGTCATAGCAAGAAAATCGTGGAAGGTTCCAGAGTAAGGAGAAACATGAACCCCGAAAGTCAACCCTAAAGGTGGTAACGAGGGTTGTTGTGTTGACAATTAGAGGAGACAGAAAGAGTCCTGTTTGCCAACAAGAAACAAGACTGATATCCACAAGTGCAGGGAATACCATCAGAGTCAATGGAGCCCTGAAAACCTGGCGAAGGAAAATGTGGAGAAGCCAAGAACGACGCAACCCAAAACAAAGCTGAACCATGCAAAGAGTTGTGGACCGAAACTGAGGGACTGCTCTAGTCCAAGCCGTGAGTGCTAGAACTCTAGGAGTCCTTCAATCAAACCTAGTTGACCAGGTACGTGTTTGGCCAGCAGGAGAAAGTCATTCCGGGCTCGACTAAAATCATATATTCCCACTTTTTTCGACTGGTTGGTACTAGTCCTCCTTCGAGGAGGATGGACTCCAGTTGTCAGGTCCGGACCATGTAAGACCTTCGAGAGGAAACCCTAGTGGCCACTCAATAAACAGACCAAGCTTCTCAAGGAATCAGGTTCAGGTTATCGGAAGGAAGAGACTGTGAAGTCTCTAATGCCCCCGAGTTAAAGCCAAAGGAGTACAGAGGGGAGATCAGAGGGAACAAAAAAAAATGAGCAAAAAACCGCGAGGAAAGTCAACTGCATAGAGGAAATCCTTCTTCAGCTCATACACAAGGAAAATAATGTGGTTGCCATAGCCCCGGCGCTGCATACCAGGGCCATCCCTCAGCTCGAAAAGAACCTACAACTTCTCATCCTTGGACATGAGAGTGTTTTATCCACTTGCACCTTAAAGTCAATACATGCCATCTATATCCTAAGAATGATTTATTTCCAATTCCGGTTTGATCTTGACCACCTTTTGACCATCCAGAATTAGTATACAGGACTTTACAACAGATAGTGCTTTATTCTGCTTTTTCTGGTTTTCCTGCTTTTCTATGGATAAGATAAAATCTAGTCAACTAGGAAACTGGGAGCTTTTGTTTCCAACCCATCCTCCATTAGTTTTTTCTCCATTTTCTAGGATTAGCATGTTTTTTCCATCTCCTTGACAACTCACTCATGCTTTTGCCAACTCGTGAGGTCCTTGATAGATTTGGTAAGTGCTTTAGCCACCTATGGGGGTTTGCTATATTTTGGTAAGTCAGCCTTTTTTGAGCTTTATGAGTTGTTTCCATACAATTCGATATTCCTATGAGGGATGTACTATTTATTTACACTATTATTCATCATTATTCAATGGAAGGATACACACCAATATTCATCTCTTCATTCATGTGATTCAGTCTCTTTTCTTCTCTCTATTTTTCCTGTGCATGCTTGTGAGAATTCTTAGTAGCAAGATCTATTTCCTGTGCTTCTTCTTAGCATCATTGTTCATAGAATTGATCTATTATTTCTACAAGAGAGAGGATGAGAGAGAGACATGAAGGGAGGTGTTAGGGGTTTAGTGGGGACGTTAAGTGATTAGAAATAAAACAATAGGGGGGTGTTTAAGAGTTCGTGGTAGAGATAAAGGGTTAGTGGTAAGGGGAGACATATGGAGGGGGGTTAGAGGTAGGGAGAGCAGGAGGGGCGTTATTAAGAGTTAGGGGGGAGAGGGGGGTGCGAGGGGGACATAAAATAACAAAAATATTGTTATAATTGGAAAAGTAATCAAATGTAAAGTTATAGGTTTCCACAACACGCGCACGTTATATACTTACATATTGCATGCGTGTTTTGCATTAATATACCACACACACATTTAGCTTTGGTGGGAATAAAAATTTGAATTTAAACGAAATGTGAGCGTCTTTAGTAACACTATGGACGAGCCTGCACCCATGCTCACGTGGAATTATTATGCCTATGTGTCTGCTTTAGAATTTGCTTCAAATTCATCATGTCTATGCCTTCGAGTATGATAAGCCATGGCTAATTGAGCATTACATCTAAATTTTCAATATGCTCGTCTTTATTCGTTGGTTACAATATGCTGCACACCTCCAATTTTTATGAAATTTTAGAAACATATATGTTTTTTTTGCAGATTTCAAAGATGTAAGTTTTAACAAGAATATATAATTTTTTCTATTTTTTATTTATTTATATTGTGTCATCACTCCTCAACTCAAAAAACACACTATTAGTGTTTCGTCCATAACTATTCCATTTCTCAACCATTTTGAAAAAAAATTGTATGGTGCACTAAAGAACATCGACCTCTACATGTTATAAAAACCTTTTTCCAAATAACTGCATTAAGACATTCAAACACTGCACCCACAACTGACAGATTGTTTTTAAGGTTTGATCACTTAGATAATTTTAAAAATTAAAAAATATTATTTTTATTTTTGAAAAAATAGTCGTGCACTAGTACTATTTGTTCTCTATATGTCTACCAATTTTTCGTAAGTTGACTCCATCATTTAGACACTCAAAGGTTGCACCCACAAAATCATATACCTTATAATTTGTCCCAAAAATAAAAAGTGCTCGTTAAAAAAGATCTAAATTTAGATAGTTAAGAACATTTTCAATAGAAAAAAAAATATTTATTTGGAAACGTCATTCAATTTCCTACATTTCATTTTTTTACTCATCACAAGATTCATTGTGTAAGTGTCTCAAAATTTCCATGCAAGTTGATGTATGCTTTTTTTTTATAGTTTTCTATTGCATCTAATGTGTCAAAATATACCCTCATTAGATTACACACACCCATGGACTTGAGAATAATTGTAAATCAATAGTTCTCTAGATTTGGGTTAATCTTATATGGATATGAAGTTTGTTGTTTTAACATCTGTCAAGGATCATGCATAAGGATAGTGTAAACCCAAAAGTTCTTTATAACACATAATCTCAAAATTAAAGGAAAAACACCATATCCTATCTTCCTCAAATAAGAGAGTATCTCCCTTATTAAGATCATGGTTATGACTAGGTATCTAATATACAAGAACAATATAAACAACATGGGATATAAGAAGCTTCCTAATATTTCTTCATATTCTAGCCAAAACTACCTATGACTTAAGAGAGGTTGTCATAAAGATGCCAATTCTTGGCTAAATCATTGGGATTCAAGGAAGAAATCACTCTGCATAATATTAATAATATTAAAAGTATTTTTACATCTAAATTTAATGATAAGATGTGGTGTGACAAATAGTGAAAGGATAAGAGAAAATTAAGAAATTATAAGTAGGTGGTCATCCTTATTTTAGAAGATCAAAAGTATATATATATATATATATTAACTACCGCAAAGAATAAAATCAATATTGCTAAAATAAGATCAATATATTGCGATCTCCATAGTGAAATCGGGCACTCGACAATTCCTAAAATGCCATGGGATGAAAGAATTTTTCATCTTTGTGATACCAAGGGTTGAAGATGAAAATCACTTTTTCATAGAATGTCTTACTTACACCCACATTAGAGCGCAATTTCAAAATATTTTATAGAACATTAACCTTCCTAACCTTTTAACTCATCACAACTATGGGGATTTATGAATGGTGCTTTAAAGTTTTTTGAGCATAGGAATAAAATTATAAATAAAACCAAGTGACTCCTACCTTTTAAGGTCCAATATACCAAATTTGGTCCTAGTGGACATTAATAACTATCATCATCATCACTATGTAATCCTGATTCATTATTGTTTAAAAAACTAATATCACTCAAATTGATAAAAAATGAAATTAAAAAGATGTGTAGAACATTGCAATATATATATATATATATATATATATATATATATAGAATACCACCTTTTATAGTTTTAAAATGAGATATGGCGTTGGAAAGACCAAAAATGTCTTGACACTAGAAGGAAAACATCTTCTAGTGGAGGTTTTTGCAAAGGATTTTAGTGTTATAAGATTGGGGAAAATTATTAAAATACATTTGCTAAAACCTTCACCATTAGTAGCATGGGGTTTGGTGAAGGTCAAAATGGACGGTTAAACTTTAAATAAATGGATGGTTGGAGGTTATAACAAAGGTGTTTAAATTGTGTGTATATACCACATGAATGCACAGGCCCTAGTGTAAACATAAATGCATTGGTGTGATGCTTTATAATTATATAATTCATTGGTACATGTAATATGTTTTATATAAACAACACTTCTTATTAGTCCCTGCGAGCTACTAGAAGGGACTCTATGAATCGGTATGTCGTCATTTCTATTAGTTTACTAAGAAACCAAGACAGATTTTTAATATTTACCCTATGTTTTAGACATATAACAAGAAAAACCAATACATTTTTTTATAATTTATGCTATGTTTCTTGTGTGAGATGTTTATTAGACCAACAGGAAAATTTGAGGCGTTATTTGGCCTCATATGAGACCAATTTAATATTTTCCTATTTCAACTTAGGGTTAAAAATGCATTGAGATATCTTTTTCGTAAGATCATTTTCATTTACATTAATGCTATGTAGAAGATGGCATTAGTTTATAAACATAAAATGTTAGGGATCATATTTCCTTCGGCTTCCTTGCATATTTCACATATTTTGACGTGTGGATTGAAATATGTTGATGTGTGGATTGTTGACATGAGGATCCTTGCATGTTTTCCATATATTCCCCTACAAGTTTGCATGTTTACCATCTGTAACTATGTTCACCTTCATCTACTAGAACTATAATTCCACTATTCTCTTCTACCATAAATATGGGTAGATGTCTGTGCTGTGAAAAGGGTGATAGCCTCATCCCAAAAGGCTCACAACATCATGGACTAAAGAAGAACACCACTGCCTCATAGCTCACATTCAAGCCCCCATGGAGGCTATCACATTCAATCCCCCATGGTGGCTATCGTTCTCTCATGGCGGCTATCGTTCTCTTTCCAAGGTTTGCTTCAGATATTATATATAAGTTTTCTCATTTTTTCTATTACAGAGGTACTGAGATGAAGAAAGAGATCAAGGCTCTTAAGGCTGGAAGCTTCAAAAAAAACCATTCTGATCACTTTTGGTGCTACGAATCCATTTGTTCGATTTTGAAGTTTCGTATAAACAATTTTTAATACTACATGAATTCAATTTATGACAAATTTTTTACTTGTTTATGCTTTGGCACTGCACTTCTGGCTGTGTGAATTCCACTCAAAGAAAATCACAGCATCCTAGACATCACGTCCAAGATATGCTTCTCATGGCATCTTCGTTTTCTCTAGAATCATGGAAGATATCTCCACAATTGCAAACAATATCTACACAATTGCAAACTTTTTTCTCTCGCCTTTGTATTCGACTTGGATGAGAGGCATGTCTTTGTATCCAATGACACTGAAGGGCTAGAGTTTCATGTCATAGCTAACAAAATTGATAATTGATAACAGAATTAAAGTATACACCATTAATTCATTATGCACTAGAATACAAATAGCTATCAGTAATTCAATCATTTTCTACTAATAAGAGGTTGGGTTTCCAGTTTAAATTTTTTGTTTGTTTTCTGTTTTTATATGAGGGATAGGGGCTATCTATCGATGGGCTCGATGAGGTGGGCTACGTGGGGGATTCCTCTATATTAAATAAGGTATTTGGACATGCTTGCAATGCCAAAGCACAGGCTCTAAACACTGGTTATTACTCGCTCTGCCGGGTGGTTATGATCGGCGTTTTAGTCGACTAAGTAGGTTGCCTCTGTTGTTGGAAAATGTAATTAATTCGCAGATCTCTATTTGATCTCCAGCCGACTCTGTCAGAGTCTGTAGTAGCCACGATCTTGTCTGTCAGTCTGACAAGAAGGAAAAGTCCACATGTAGGCAGCGTAACTCAGTCGAATTTATTTCAGAAGTTAAGTTGTTAGCTAGATAGTTATTGCAGTGTTTAATGCAAAGTAAGTCGGCAAGTAAGTTGGCCATGCTGTAGTAATCTTCAGGTTGTCTATAAATAGAAGATGCATATTGTAAATTAGTATACACACATAACAGAACACACAGAAAGAAAGAGAACACGAACAAACTCCAGGTGAGAAAGAGAAGTTGAAGCTCAAGCTTCTGTGCATGTGATTTAGTCGGAGAGCTGAAGCTCTGTGGACCGACGAGTTTGTAACAGACAAGTTTGTATTACTTTGTATTTCCGCATAGTTAATATATGAAATAGTTTGTGGTTGAATTCATGATTATTTAGCCGCTCATATTTCCAGATTTACTTCTGTAAATGTCTTTTACTGTTACTGATAAGTAAAAGAACAAGAACCCATAAAAATCTCACCGCGTGAAAGTTCCAGGTTTTACCGCACTTTGTTCGACTCAAATATTCCTACATATTTGGGCCTATGTTTTCCATAAGTTATTTGGATTTGTAAATGTGGTCATTTTACTTCATCTTACGCACAGGTGAAAAGTATTTGTAGTATTCTTAAGTCTTTAGACTAAGAATAATATTCTGCAGAGTTCTATCGCAGGCACCCTTGATCGCATGTATTAAGTTGATCGCATCAAGCACCAAACTTGATCGCAGAGAAGTTGATCGCATCAGGCATCAACTTGATCGCAAAAGAAGTTGATCGCAGATAACTTGATCGCATCAACTTGACCGCCGCATCAACTTGATGGCACCGCATCAACTTGATCGCACCAAATTTGATAGCATCAACTTGGTCGCACCAACTAGGTCGCAGTAAAAGTAAAAGGTGGTCGCAGTAAAATCAGGCCAGAGTTAAAAAGTGAAAATTATTTTCTTTTAAATATTGACTGAGCGCTAAACCCAAGTTTAGTAGGCTCGGTTTTGGCTATCATCTGTGGGGATGGACAACAGTCATATTCTAATACAAACCTAATAGAAAAATAAAAAAACACAAATCTTAATGCGAAATAAGAAAAATTGATTCTAAAATGCTTTTAATAACTTACTTTATTTAAGTAAACACGGATTAAGTTATTTTTCACTATTCTATGAACAAAATAAAATAAAATCAATCACATCACTAGATTACACAAGAATTACTGTAGATAAAACCAAACTGGGAATCGTGACGATGCCATGATCCATCTATCTTCTTTTTCCCAAATCGTCCTGGACCCGAGTGAATGGGCATATCTTTTCTTTACCTTCTTTCTACGCCCTGTTTATAATTCAACAAAAGTGCCATTTCTGTAAACGCCACCGTAGAGTGGCAAAGCTACATCCATTTTATTGCAAGAAAGAACAGCAATGGTGTCTGAATTACCCGGACACCATATATAAAATATCCACTCAAAACACATCTATCTATAAAATTCCAAAAAACTTAACACATCTATGTTTTAAATTCCAAAAAAAACTAACACAATATTTTGATTGTTTTTTATCTATTTCTAAATAGGAGCTTACGAACAATTTATTTTTCAATTTGTTGATTGCAGAGATGCGAATTATATGCCTTCCCTATAGATAACGGCGCATTTACAGCTCAGAAGAGATATTCTCTGTCGGAAGACTCGGGCTTCGTCTTTCTACACTCCAATTTGACAGGCAATGGATTAATGTATCTGGGCAGAGCATGGGGACCTTATTCCACAGTAGTGTTTATTCACTGTTACATGGCTGACATTATCTTCCCAGAAGGATGGTATGACTGGAATGAACCCAACAGGGAAAGGTAATCCATTTCTATTCTGTGATATCTCTGTATCAATTCAACAAAAAGAATGCAGGCATGGACAATCAAAATCCCATATCTCATTCTGATATTATGTATGCATTCTCTCCTCTATATGTGCAGGACTATGCATTATGGTCAGTACAAATGTTACGGACCTAGAGCAACAGAATTCCAAAGAGTTGAATGGGCGCATGAGCTCAGTCACGCGGTGGTCACGCCGTTTATGAGCATCAATTACATCGCTGGAGAGAGGTGGATCTGGTAGACAACATCAGCTACAAACTTGATATGTACATAATTTGTAACCCATTGCTGTTAAGTTGTCATCAGTGAATCCTAATTGCTTGAATTAATATGCCGGTTATGTAAGTTATGGAAGTTATGTATGTTTACATAATCTTAGAGAAACATATCTGAGCTAGGACAGACGGAATATATATACAGACCCTATGGACATTGCATAGGAACAACAAGACCAAGAAGAAAAACCAATTATGCGATGCATTTTGCTATGCGTGGGTTGTTCCTTCTCTACCCTTCATCCAATTGGTCGTGATATACAAAGTTTACCCTTCATCCAATTGGTCGTGATATACAAAGTTTACTGCCTTCCACCCTCCCGCCACCCATGAATACTATTTGCTTCAGTGACTACACTTGGAGGCAGGTCTAAAAACACGTGTATGGCATGTATAAGGAAGCAACAGGTGAATGTTATTTGTCACTCATTCTGCAGCTAAGGCAGACTCTTTATCTTTTAAATGATGGCTAAGGTAGGGCTTTGAATAGTTTTTAACCTAACTGCCATCTGCTCCCTAGTTATTTAAAGAGATACCGATAATTGTTTTTTTAAGAGCATTGCATACCGTAGTAATAAAACATGTGTCTTAATGCCACGATACAGTATGCACAAAGATGACAGAGCAATAAATCATATGTCTTTTATTGGTATGGATTTAATACCAGTTAATATCTAAAATCTAAATTAAAATGGATTTAATACCAATTAATATCTAAAATCTAAATTAAAATTATATTTCATGTGAAAACATATTAGTTATTGTCATAGTTCACATAAATTGACGATAATCCATATGAGGAATTGGTTTTGAATGGATAGAGCCCAGAAATAAGAAAACAAAATTAATCTTATATTTTATGTAAAAGCATATATGCACATTGTCATAATTCATTTAAATTGACACGAAATGTGACATAATTCATCTAATTTGACATGAATCAGCATGAAGGGCTGGTTTTTAATGAATAAAGACAGAAATAAAAGGGATATAACATTTATAATCAATATCTGCAAGTGAAACAAGACTTATGCGTTTTTAGGTAATAATGCACTTTATTGACATAATGAACTGCTGCTTCTGGAAGTAGTGGTTTACAATTAATATCTGGCACATCCGGCACAACTGCTCGATCTCCTGCGAGTGATATTGTTACCCTAGCCGCGAGTGCCTGTGTTTTGGCCTTTCCCACCTTTTTTCTTTTGGCTTTATTAGTTCTTAGTGTAGTAATGGTCCTGCTGATGGATCTACTGCTAGCCGTACTTCCACTGCTTCCTCTGCTTATGGCTGTGGGTTTGGATCTGGATCTAACACTTGAAAAGAAAAACCTCGATCCCAGATACGATATCTACTGTTGGGCCTATGCTCGCCTACATTTTTGCTATGTCTATAATGCTTACCCTTTTCATATGATAGTAGCAACATTTATAACATAGAGTCAGACATGTAGGCAATCGATAAGAGAACACATGAAGAGCACACTGAATAGCCCAATGAATCGACCACAGGAGAATACCTAAAGCTATACCTCTGATAGTAGAGCCTAAAGCTATACTTCTTATACGGGTAAGGGTAACCAATTTATTTAGTAGGGCGTTACTAGCTCGAATTTAGAAATGGTATTTCCTGCATAAACCATTGGTTCACGTTATACTTACAATAGTTCTTCTATGAATTCCACTTACAGATTTGATTGAGATAGATATGAAATTCAACTATGTTAATCGTTCAAACAAACAAAAAGAATTAAACACATAAATTATGCTCATTAGATACATAATTGACTAACAAACAAAAAGAATTAAACACATAAATTATGTTCATCAGATGCATAATTGACTGAAATGGATTCCTCATACCGCTAGAAATTATACTGCTTGATAGTGCTAGCAAATTACAATCCCGCTAAAAATTAAATTGCTTGATAGTGCTAGCAAATTGCAATCCCTTAGGCAGGGACTTAGTTGCTTTGCAACTTTTCGTTGTTCTTGTTAAGAAATCAATGTTGCTTGTTCACAACTATGCATCATCAGTGGTTATTTACCATTTGGACCGCATTGTCTTATAAATTTAACGGTATTGATAACAACAATTGGATTGTTGATTTTTTGGTACTTCAGTGGGCTTATAATATATAATCATGGTGGTGCTAGTATTATATATAAAAAAAAACCTTGTTGATTCTTACTTGAGCAATGTAATACTAGTGCGTTGCGTTGATAACATTTAGAACCATCGATGCAATTTATTTGATGAAAAGAACCAGTGCATAATTCCTAACAATGTAAAAATAACTACAACATTAATGATTTACATATTCCTCACATCGTTCAATGAGTTTAAAAAATTGCAATTCACCAATATGTCTCTCGATGTTTTAAGTAATTGTCCTTTTTATTATAGAATTGTAATTAATCATAAATAATAAAATATATTTTATTATAATATTGATTTCAAAGTTGAATTACTGTGTTGGGATATCATGACTATATTAATGTGTTATACCAATGTATTACACATCTATTCATTCTAATATTTAATCATCTATATATAATATTCATATATTAATCATCCATATAGCTTAATCAATAATATAACATTTTACAACATTGGGAAATGAAATAGAATAAGAAAATCATTTTATTATATATAAGCAAAGGGACCCTTCATCATACAAAATGAGAAAACATAAAAGTACACAATAATATAAATGTCAATATGTAATTGTTATACTTATTGGTAACATGTGGTCATCCAATTGAGACAATAGGTCCAATACATTAAACAAAATGTTTTATTTTCACAAACACACATATCAAAACATACAAATTGCAATATGATATATTGATCATCATTCTTTACTTGAACTGTTGTCATTTCTTGATTTGCTTGCGTGCCTAATTTCTTCATTACTTGTAGGAAATATTGTAGTTGGGTTATTTAGAAAAAAGTGATTCATAAATAATACACATTCTTTCAAATCCATCCCTCATGTCGTTTCTCAACATTTCTTCTAATGGCTACACCCCATACTTTGTTTCTTGTGAATTTAAATATGCCATGAAAAATCATTGATATAATAAATACAATTGTTTTTGGTTGCTTCATTAATTATAAATTGAGGGAATTAAAACAATATGGCTACTTAACAAATTGCATAACTAACTTAAATAATACTGCAACATATACACACAACCCATAGTTAATCCATTGTTGATGATTTCTTCAAATGTCTTTTCTTTGTATGTTAGCACATGTTAGAAGACATCCAAGAACGAATGTAAATTAATTAAATTATCAATCTCAAAACAAAATTCAATTGTTAAGTAAGGAAAACAAAAATTTTACTCACAAACTTTTCTATCAACAATTTTGTTCCTTGTCATCTTGTCTTATGAGTTGAATGGGTTTTCATTTTTTCTTTTTGCAGCATAACTAATGAAAATTAGTATTTCATGCAATGATTAAATTAAATGTACATAAATAAAAAACCAATGATTACATATGTTTGATGCCCATTGTTGTTGAGATAGCTTTTCCTCTAATGCAATTATGTTCATTTCTTTGACCATCTCCTTGTACACTTTTTGGGCATTGCTACTAACATGTTTCAAATATCGCCTTATTCGTCCTTTGTATTTTCCATAATATTTCTAAAAAGTAAAAAGTATGCAAAATATATTTTTATATTGCTATGAAAACAAATATAGGAAAAATATTGATTTCGTAGTTTTTTTGTAGTAGTATATACACATTATAGAAAACCACAAATGATTTTTTATTTTTTATTGTATGTTTTTTCTATTGCAAATCAAACATGTGTCATCGATCATTACTTTGGAAATGTTTGTTGTAGTTTATATATAACTTGATTCTCATAATCATTGGATTGATTTTTGTACTGTAAGTGGGAACTACATCTACACATTTTTTCCATTATATCCTCCCTAGTTTTATAAAAGTTTTACCCATTTTATTTAACATCCATCACTACTCTAGATGAACTAACCAATTCATCACTATTTACATCATTCATAAATTTATCGTCTTAGCACAACATTCCCTTTCCCTCATTGTCAATCCCTGCACAACATTCAACAAATGTGAAATGTACTGTTTGAAACATGTTAAATTTTTTTTTAACAAATACATTATCACTGAAAATTAAAAGATAAACTTCATGTTCATTGCCTTTTCATTCACCTAATTCATTTCTTTGCAACACCTTCATCAAATTTTTACACTCTTTTTCACTTCGATCGTAAACAATCTTATTGAGTTTCTTCAAGTTTTTGTTCTATAGGGTACACATTAACCAATACACATAATTTAAACTTACTATTTTATTCAAATATATTAATTTCATACTAAAAATTCAAAGAAGTTGTATTGTTATATTTTTGGGATGCTCTCCCATCATGCTTATTGCAACAAGTTTTTGTGCTTGAACTTCTATCAATAAATGTCATGTATAATAACATAGAGAAACTATGAAATATGCTTTACAAATAAAGTAAATAATTTCAAGATAAAAATGTTTTTGGGTTAATATATGTGTATTGTATAGTTATATGCACCAATGCATTATACACAGGTATACACACCGATACGAGAATGCAAATTTTGAAAAAATATTAAGATTTAGTGGTGTGTTATACAATAATAAGAGTATCGATGCATATTTTTGGTATACATCACACCATAGAACTCGTAAACTATTTTTTAAATGAATTACATCTAAACCGATGTGCTTTCTAAAAGAGAGCACTGGTGTGTTATATTCTATAGTACACACTTACTACCATGAAAGTGTATTTTTCTAAAATATGAAAGTGATAGGTTTTATTACAATAAATGCTCAATGCCCAATATATAAACCCAACTATCTTGAATATCTAGTTTTTAGAAAACAAAGTCTCATTATGAAATAGTAAATAGGGTAAAAACCCTAATGCTAAAGTTTGTAGCCACATACAAAAAAGAAGCAAGAAGAAATTTAGGGTTTCCAATATTGAAGTTAACTAGATGAAGACATTTTATTTTATTGAGAATGCATTGTAAATACTAATAGGAAAATAAATACTTATGTTTTTTTTTGAAATAATTAGAGAAAAATTGAGATTAGTAGTAAGAAATTAGAGACTTGGAATTTATCCTCTACAAAGTTGTATGTGACCTACAATCCCCTACAAATTTGTCTCTTCATAAAATTTGGCCACTCCAAAGTATTCACTGGTAAATCTCTCTTGCATAAGTCTCCTATCAAACTTTTGGTGAAATAATGAAATTGATATTAGGGTTTCTATTATAAACTCATTGTTAGAAAATAAAATTCTTGGATATTTAATGTTCAATATTTCATTTCATTGATTAGAAATGCATGTGACATTTATTTTTCAGAGCTTGGTGCTCCTAAAATAGGAAAGCACATCAATGCACTCAATATGCAAACACTCACCACATTAATTCAAAATAGAAAAATACAAATGCAAATATCCACTATTAAACTTTATGGATGTTTTCTTTTGCAAAAGTTATTGCATATGTTTATTTTCGGTGCTTATTATAGTTTAGCGTATTAGTATAATTTATGTTTATGTATGCACCAATGCAACAATATGTATTAAACACACTTGCTACATTAAAATTCCCTTCAATTATTGGTTTAAGTTAAAATGTTTCATACACCCCAAACTTTCTTTTGAGAATATAAAGAAATACATTACAATACCCAATAGGATACAATTGTTGTTTAAATTCACACCATATACTTAAAAAATGGTTTCAAAAGTCTATTTGAAGTTAGATTGTTATATGCTTCTTAAACTTTCTCATAGGAATGTAGATCTGTATTGATTGTTGATTTGGATCAAATGTAGAGAAAAAAAATTATACAATCAAATGCCCAATTCTTCAAATTCCATCTCATTCCATGTTGTTCAATGTTTATCAAGTTCTCCCTTTCCATTTTTAGCAAGTTCAAATATTTTCATTATCTAATTGAATTTAAGTTATTTATGCACATGTGTATGTGAATAATTATTTATTGAGTTTTGCAAAAGCTTGATTCAAGATTGACTTTGGATGCACAAGATATTCCACCAACTAAAATATGTTGCAAGCTCTTATTAGGAGCAATATACAAGTAGTTGGTAGGAAAAAATGAAGATACACTAAGTTACCCTACCAATTGTAACATGCCGTATTCTAGTCGCCATCCAAGGTCAATGGTGCTTCTTCGGCAACTAGATCTCTTTTACGAAACAACAATAGTATGTGGTCATTCAAAATCTAAAGGGTTGAAGGATAACCCTCGACATCTCACACTGTCCCATTATATTAATGATCGACTACTCAATGTTGACAATATAATACCTCCCATTATGGTTAAAAATCCAATAGGTGATATATAAAAGACATGTAGGGAAACTTCCACATGCTCATTTTTTGGAAATTTTGAAGCCATAACAACTATGTTTAGTCTTAAATTGACTAAACATAAAAAATGGAATCCATAACAACCATGTTTAGATTTCTAGCAAGCCAAATTATGATATCAATACCATCCAAAAATATCCACTAGGAGATCCAAAAAACTGTATGAGTTGAGAGAGAAAATTTCCAAGTGGACACCAAGGCCAATTCAATTGTTGGAGGGCAGTGATGAATTCTGTCATCTCGTATGTTTGCAAAATATATATTAAAACTATTACAACTGCACTTTGCATGGCATTTAGTCATCTTATGGACATGTGCTTGATGTTGGGATTAGATTCTCCTTTTGACACAGTAATAATTAAATATTTGGTTGTTTATCATTTCACATGTATTCCTTCCTCCCAAACAGTCATGGCACTTATGCCATTTTGTAGTCCTCTTTATCATTAGTTTGATTATTTGAATATTGTTAAATACAAATACACATTTCCATGTATATTATGTGTAGGAATGGTTATTATTATGAAAAATTTAACATCAAGAACCTATTATATTTCGATTGTCATCCATGTATCCATGAGAACATTGCACCGTTCATAAATAGTAGTAGGTGCTTGTTATTTAGTGCAAATTGTGAATTTGAGGAACACTCCAATGTAAATAGTTCTTTATGAAAAGGGAAGCGTTGAAATTGATCTTTGTGCATGAAAATTTTAGTTTGTCTCCTCATCATGAGTTGTTGATAAACTCTAACTCTTGTATACCGCCCACTAGTAGAAATTGTCAAATAAATGACTGTATTACTAAAAACCTTAAACACGAAAGTGTGTTTAAGATAAATATGACTAAATTTGAGCAACACAACTAAAAATGACTAAATTAGTTATCGAATAAAAACTACAACTAAATAATAACCCATACAGATAAAAATGACTAAAACAATGACTAATTACACCTATAAACTAACATTTCAATATCAATAACTAACTTAAATATATCTCTCTCATTAACTAGTACTTGATTACTATTCTCTTAATGTACATAGGATGATATTTATTTCTAACACACACATATTTAATAACAACAATTGAAGGTATAAGTTCAACTATATTCAGTAGTATTGGCCATCTGAAATGCGGTCTATATATATATATATATATATATATATATATATATATATATATACCTTTGTAAATTTTTGGTTTGTGACTCGATGTACCGTTAACTCTATGTCAAAGGTATTATCTTTTGACATATTTGAGCTACCCAACATAATGTTGGTAACTATACTATATTATTTTGGTAGAAGATACTATGTAACACCTTATTAATATAATTGGTCATGACTAATTATAAAACAAACTAGCCCAATTGGTTTTTACCTGAACTGCTCTGTCATAAGAGGAGAAACGCGGTACCCTGGGTAAAATGGGAAAAAGAGAAGATTCTCAAGGCTTCGAGATCATGAGCCTTGTGTCCTCCCTTATCCCTATCATTGTGGGTCAGTTGAGCTCAAGATCCCCCATCATAGGATCTTAGAGGTCACCTCATCCACAAATCTCTCAACCATGCCTATCCATTGAGCCTTATAAATACAAGCTCATGTCCATGGTTAAGAGGGAGAACCATTGAAGTATTGTTATGCTGTTGGATTGACCACTTGGCCCAAGCCATTGGAGAGCATAGAGAGCAAAGTTGGAGCTTATGGGGATGAAAGTTTTGGTTTCATGGAGATGCATGTCGACACTAAGGCTTAATTGGTTGTAAAATTCTCCATTTTAATCTTAATGCAAAGCTGATTTCCGTCCCACTTTACTGTTGTTGTTTGATTTCACATGTAAATGTTGTTGGATTCCTTAGTCACTGACATGGATTAATAGATTATGTTCTGGTAGCTTTGATGTGTTTGCGTGTTTAATCTGATTGCAGGTACACAGGTTTACTATCGAAGTAGGCATTCCAGGTATCTACGATATCCAGGTAGGGTCTTCATCCTTTGTTGTTCATTTGTTCTGGATCTGAACAATTCAGACCAGAGGAACAACTTCTGTCCGTAGAAGGTGAAATATTCCTGCTAACAAATTTGGCGACTCCGCTGGGGAATGAATGTATGTATCAGTCAATCTAATCTTCCTCAGTTCTTCAACTCTTGTCCAAATCCAGGCTCCTTCTCCAACTCTCTTCAGTCAGATCTGCTATCCGACTCAGTGGATTTTGGTTTGAAAATTCCAGATCTGAATTATTTTTGACCTTTTATGCTCTTTCTCACTCTCAATCTATCAATTTTTACCTTAATCTGGTCTTTTTCTGACTTGATTTGTCATTCTGCTTTATGTTTTGGATTTATACAGGGAATCGCACATGTTCTGTTGGCAAGAATTGGTGCCACCACCTGAGTCAAGTTAGCCATAAGCGGTGCCACCGCCTGAATCCAGTGAGCAAGGAGCGGTTCTGCCTCAAAACTTCCTATCAACAGCTTCATCTGCGCAGTGCCAGGTAGGCCTTGTTCCAGACTTTGTATTTTGATTTTTGTGTTTTTTTGGCTTACTTTTTGATGAAAATGAAGTGTATTTTTGAATTGTATAATCTGTAGTCACTTTGATTGTTATATTCTTTCTGCCTTCAAAGACAGTTTATGTTTCTTGCATTAGATTTTGCATTATTTTCTTTGCTTGAAACCTCTTGCTCTTTTCTATAGATATTATTCATTGGAAATGGAAATATACATTTCATTTTCATGAGTAGGTTTTTGTTTTGTTTTGGACTTGGAATGCGTGAGTGATCCATGTTGTTTTGAGTATTTCTTTTCTTGGGAGATTCTTGTTTCCTTTTGCATGCTGATTTTTTCAGTGCTTGGTAGGAAAGATTGGTTCTTCGTTTCCTTGTTTGTTTTAAAGAGAAGTTTTATTTTTCTCTCTCTTTTTCTTTATTCGCAAGTGTTGTTGAATGATTTTCTTCTTGTTTTGTGCATGATTGTTTGAAATTCTAGATCTTACTTTCATTAAGAAGAAATATTTGTTTTCATCTTTGCGTGCATTAGAGTTAGTTTTGTTTGGAAACGTTAGTGAAATCATTTTTCCATCAAGTTTTTTATGCATATTTTTCAAGCATGAAAAGATAGGAAACATTTCTGGTTTATTTATGTTAAATGTTCTCTAGATCTCTTTTTTATTTGCTTTGAAGTTTGTTTGGGGTGCATTGATATTTCTCTTTTCATTTGAAAAGGTAGAATTGCATTTGCATTTGGGTGTGCATTCTTGGGAAGAAAAGTAAATCTTTCTCCCTCTCTTAGGTAGAATTCCATTGAAGAGGAAAACTTGCATTGTCATATAGATCAGTATGCATCTTCCTTAAATTCAAGTTTTCACTCCATGGTTCCACCTAAACGCACAAGATAAAATTAACGGTAGTACTAGGTTAAAACTTTTAGCAATTTGAGTGATAAGTTAGAGACGTGTTTGGGTGTCGTTAAGCGTAGGAGCTATCGTTATTTGTCTGCATTACATCTCGGGACTTGTGCGGTTCTTCCACGTACCGTCGGTATATCGAACGGCCTTTCATGTACCCTTGAGGTATATAGAAAGGTACTTCACGTACTCGATTGTATATAGGAAGGCCCCTTGTAAACGGTTATGCATTAGACAACACTACTAGCGATTTGAGCTCCCACGTACCTTGCGTATATCAGGAGACCCTTTTAGGAATCCTCAAACCATCTGAGTTATCCTTTTGGCTTGTCTTGTGAGGTTCTTGACTCTTATCCACTCCTTTCACATGTTTGCTTGTTTCTTTTAGTTTGAGTAGTACTTGCTTGTACGTGGTAGTTAGGGGGTTGTTAGAGAGTTTACAGATGGCATCCCAATCTGAGACTACCACTCAAGAGGTCCCTTTCCAAGGTGTACCTTTTGCATTCCCTCTAAGTGAAGGTATTGGTCCTCCCTTTATTGCCACTCTAAATCTTCCCGGATTAACTATAGGATTACCGGTCTGGCTATTTAATCCAGTAATTCCTGTTACACCTAATGTCTCAAATTTCACCTCTCCTCCTGGAGAGGATCGACCTCAACCTAATTCCTCTCCTTCTTCGTTGGTTGTTGCTTCATCCCTTTCTTCTTCTTCACTTGACCAAAGCTCTGTGGTTAGTAGTCATGTGGATAAGAAGAAGAAGAAAGGGAAGGGTAAGAAGAAGAAGGATAAGAAAGAGAAAAAGAAGCAACTATCTGCTCTTGATGGTGCTCATTCTAAGAGAATGCCTGAAAAACCCAAGTTCGCTTGTAAGCTTTGCAAGGGGGACCACCTTCTTAAGCAGTGTCTCGGTCTCTCCCGTGTACAAGAAGAGTGGTCTAAAATATCCAAACCGTTTGTGTCATCAACCTATGATCATCATGTTGACGATACTCCCTCAACCAGTGACCCATTGGTAAAGGGTCATAAGGGTAAAGTCTTGTATCCTTGTTTGATATGCAAGGCTATGCATCGTACTTTTCTTTGTCCAAACATGGATGAAGCTTCGCGTTGGTTGGAAAATATTACTAATCATCAACAGGTGATTCCAACAAGTGATAGTAAGTTATCCCTTGATTCCTTGCTAGTTGACCAAGTGTTCAATTTAGTTTCACCTATAATTGATCCCACTCTTCCTTCGGAGAGTGAAGTGGTCGAGTCGATGTCATTTCCACCCGATCCCGCTCTTTCATCAGAGAGTATTAAGACTGAAGTAGTCTCTTTGACCAAATATTCATCTTGTTCTTCTCTTCCAGTAGAGAATGAACTGAAACATGTCGAAGTTTTTATGCTTCGTTCTGATTGTTCTCGACAAGAGGAAATTTTTTCTGTTTCGGAAGAACCCTCTCCAAGTAGTGAGGTTATTTCCTTTGACTGGAGTAACCTAACAGAGTCTCATCTTCATTCGAGTGTTCCTTTCCAGATAGTTGTGAATGTTACTGCTAGGAGGATACTTCACACTATTGTTGATGAAGGGGCTTCTGTTAGTATTCTATCCTCAAATGCTTGGCAAGCTTTAGGTTCATCTCAGCTTGTGCCAGCCACTGATCAGATACTGGCTTTTAATCGAAGACCTACTGCACCTTTAGGGACCCTTCCTTTTTTGCCTATTACACTAGGAGGGAAAACTGTCTGCATTGATGTTAAGGTGATCCAAGGTCCTTTAGATTTTAATCTACTCCTTGGACGTGATTATGTTTATGCCATGAAGGTTGTTATGTCCACTCTTTAGAGTTATGCATTTTTCCCATGATGGGAAGATTGTGACCATTGGTCAGCTTTCTTTTGTTACACCTAACCATTGTATTACTCCTAGTAATCAGACTGCCTAAATGTGCTGCATGTTCTTATGGTTCCTTCCCCTTCTTCTAGTTAGCTTCTTCCCATCATAGGTAAAATCGGGGGCATGGCTCTAGTCTATGGATGTCATAATGGAACTAAGCCGCTAGCTTTTATGTAACAGGAGCAACCTACCAACCTATGGATATCATGTTGGGTAGGAGCAGGTTTTAGAGCATAGTTTACTTTTGGTTTCAAGCTCGTTAAAAAATAAAACCACTCCTTAAGCATACTTTACCCTTTTGGTTTCAAGCTTGCATAAAAATGAAACCATGTTGCGAGCATAGTTCCCATTCTGTTTCAAGCTCGTTAAAAAATGAAACATATGCTCTTGAGAAAAGTTCCCATTCTATGTTAAGCTCGTTAAAAAATGAAATAGATCTCCTAAAGCATAGTTTACCTTTTGGTTTCAAGCTTGCATAAAAATGAAATCATTCCTGATCATAGTTCATTTTCTATTTCAAGCTCGTTAAAAAATGAAGTAGGTATGCTTAAGCATAGTTTACCTTTTGGTTTCAAGCTTTCATAAAAATGAAACCATGTTCCAATCATAGTTACCTTCTATTTCAAGCTTGCATAAAAATGAAATAGATCCCCTTCCCTTGATTCGAGTCTTCCCTTTAGTGTTAGAACTTGAACCTTCTTTTCACTTGCCTGATTCTCATTCCTCCTACCCCCCTTGTGAACATTTTCACATTAGTAATAAGGTTTTTAGGTTGGGTATGGAAGAACAATTATCAGACGAAATGAAGCTTGGAAGGCATGTCAAGCCCCTAGTAATCATGCTGGGGACAAGATTCCAACCTCTGTATATCATGTTAATGGGATTTTTCAAGCATAGTTTACCCATTGGTTTCGAGCTTGTGTAAAAATGAAACCAATATTTGAGCATTCTTTCAACTGATCTTCGAGCTCATTAAAAATAGTAAGATGGTGTTGAGCTTACTTTTCATTTTTCGTGCTCTAGTTAAAACATGAAATTTGGCTTGAGCTTAGTTTATTACTTTTTCGTGCTATGGATTCAAACATGAAAAAGTCTAATGGAGTCTTCTTTAAACTATTTTTGGACTCCCTAGATATGACAAGATTGTTGAGCGATATTGTCTTCTTCACGCTTGTTAAAGTATTTGAAGAGTCGTCTCTCTGACGATAGGTTATCTCTTTTTTGGTTTGGATAGGACTATTTACGAAAAAGGAACGCTCCAGCCAATCATGACTGGAAGAGTTCTCTAAGGTATGATTTTACACTTTTTCGAGCCTTAGAGACTAAATCATACGAAAAAGGACCCCTTTGGAGTCTTCTTCCATAATCGTTCAGACTCTCTAAACATGAACGACACAGACCTTTCTTTCATTGGACTCGTTAAATTAAACATTGAGAGACCCATTTTGGGAACGAACCCATCCTCTCTCAGGTTCGTAAAACATATGAGTTTGGACTTGTCTTCTGACAAGCTATATTGAGTGTTTGTTACCCTCTTTGAACTCATAAAACTGAAAAGAGGCACTCATCGATCATGATGGGGGAAATGGGAAGGGAATCCTTTTTGCAAATGAATGGAAGTAGTTTGTCGTTACCTTTGAACATGGCACTTGTCTACACATCATGTCAGTTAATTAGGTATTCAGCTGATCTCCGTGACAATCCACTTTCATGAGTCATGCCACTCCTTTGAGTCTTTCAAAAGAATGCATTGTCCACCGTCGCATTGTGTGTTTTTCCCGTTCAGTCATGCTTCCAAGTCTTTTTGTCATGCCGCCCAATGTTCAAAGGGAATTTGAAGAAGTCTTACCTCTGCAGTCAACACAGTCCTTGTGTCAGTACTTTTGAGTCAGTCCTATGGTTACTACATTCACATCATTCCAAAACTATGTTTTGAGTTTCATGTCGTCGATGTGGGACTCATCATGGCCCTCCTTCGACAAGACTATTCCCGTCGACATCGGCTCATCATCCGGGAAATAGTCTTAAAAACAAATACTTAGTACCTTGTGTTGGGCTTAGGGTAGACCCGGGTTCTATACTTTTGTCTTCGCAGCAACAAAAGACCCACAGTGTTGGCCCTTTCGGCAACAACCTGCGAGAAGGTTGCAGTCTCACCCGAAACAGCTATGGGATGCCGCAGAATCAGGTTTCTGCAAGCAGAAGAGGGATATTACTGTACCTTTAGCTTCTAACGAATGATAATCATAAAATATAGAGCTTTGATATTCACTTATTTAGCTTCGCGGTTATATCAACAAACAGTGCCTTGCTTAACCCTTATTGGGAATTCACAGCGAAGTTAATATTTAGCAGTGATCTTACTTATCAGTTATATAATTATTAATGCATAAAAGAACATAACAACAACACAACAGAACCACAACACATGATATAACGTGGTTCACCCCCAGTTTAGGGGCTACGTCCACAGAACTGTGTTTTATTCAACTCTTTACAAAAATCACAGTTCTGATATGCGCACTCAGCTGCAAATCCCTTCAATTCCTCAAAGCTGTGCACTAAGCTGTAGATCTTCTTAATCACCCAAAACCCTCTGCGCACTCAACTGCAGAGGTCATCCACGCACACAGCTGGGACTTAACCTTACTTACAAAACAAGCCTTAGCTTCGCATCAATTCATCTTACATCAAAATCCTAAACTGACTTCTTTACAAGAGTGCTTATTTATAGTGCACTTATTACAAAACCATGGGCACCCCGAAGCCTAAACCCTAGACTTAAACCATGGGTTTATTACAAAAAGAAGGCTTTTGAATTAACCCCGACACCCCTAAGACTATTTTGAGTCGTAACTCCGCTTACAAACTCCCACAAAAACCGTGGAGTTACCAAAGTTAAGGACCGTTAAGGTGTGCGCCCCAACACCTTGAGATTTGTATGCCTTAATGACAGATTCTCTCGCTCTAGACATAGGTTCACATCATTGACCTTTGATCAATAGAATCGAATGGGTGTTCGACATCAGGACATCTATTCACACTCATTAGATTGTACTAGGGTACCTTGGGAATCATTGACATTAATGGTGATCTCCCTCGCACTTGTTAACGGTTCACATCATTGACCAGTAATCAAGTGGTTTCTACCATGTTCGACTTCAGATCATTGTAATCGCATGGATAGAATCATACCTTATGGAAGATGAGACGAAGACCCTCGTTATTTGTTTAAAGCACTCATTTCTTTTCCCCAGGTTGTGATGGAGTTTTGTATGTCTAGCATGGATCCACATTTGTATGGTTGTGTCTATGCTCAAATTTGCATCTGTATGACATAGATCTACATTGTATGTCTGGTAGCTATGTCCAAGTTTGAGTCCTCTATCACATGGATCTACGTTGTATTCTAGTAGCCATGCTTGTTTATTCATCCCATGGATATGACTTGTATTGATCTGCAGTCATGAGTTGTTTACTTGTGTTTATGAGTCAAAATATTGATGTACTACATATGCCTACTTGACGACATGCTCTATTCAAGCCGACATTTTCACCTCGTAGTGACGACTTGTTCTCTCAAAGCTCTCATTTATTGTATCCCTCTAAGACTCATGCTTTGGGGAGCATCCTATTATACCAAAATCCTGTCATCATCATGTGATAAGACCTTTGACATACCTTCTTTCCCTTAATCCCAGCACTTGGAGTGGAAACCCATGTTGTTTGTCAATATTTCATGAAAATTCTCAACACCATGCTTTCCCATTTATCCATGAGTGGTTCCTTGCTCACACCACCTTTCTGTTGTTTTCCATAAGCAGTGCCACCGCCTATTGCCCTTGGTCCATAAGCGGTTTTTACCTGAACTGCTCTGTCATAAGAGGAGAAACGCGGTACCCTGGGTAAAATGGGAAAAAGAGAATATTCTCAAGGCTTCTAGATCATGAGCCTTGTGTCCTCCCTTATCCCTATCATTGTGGGTCAATTGAGCTCGAGATCCCCCATCATAGGATCTTAGAGGCCACCTCATCCACAAATATCTCAACCATCCCTATCGATTGAACCTTATAAATACAAGCTCATGTCCATGGTTGAGAGGGAGAACCATTTAAGTGTTGTTATGTTGTTGGATTGACCACTTGGCCCAAGCCATTGGAAAGCATAGAGAGAAAAGTTGGAGCTTATGGGGATGAAAGTTTTGGTTTCATGGAGATGCATGTAGACACTAAGGCTTAATTGGTTGTAAACTTCTCCATTTTAATCTTAATTGGTTGTAAGTTTTACTGTTGTTGTTTGATTTCACATGTAAATGTTGTTGGATTCCTTAGTCATTGACATGGATTAATAGATTATGTTCTGGTAGCTTTGATGTGTTTGCGTGTTTAATCTGATTGCAGGTACACAGGTTTACTATCGAAGCAGACATTCCAGGTATCTACGATATCCAGGGAGGGTCTTCATCCTTTGTCGTTCATTTGTTTTGGATCTGAACCATTCAGACCAGAGGAACAACTTCTGTCTGCAGAAGGTGAAATATTCCTACTAACATAAATATTATTATACAATTTAATATATAGTATATTAATATATAAACTTATATATATAATGATAATAAGTAAGTATTTTAGTTTGTATATAAATAATATGATAATATTAATATAGTATATTAATACTATAATATCTTATTATTTTATGTTATATATGTGCGTGTGTGTGTGTGTTTAATATATAAATATATTATATTAATATATAATATAAGAATATTAAAAAATTTAAAAGCTTTTGAGGAAAATAAAAATTGGGGGTTTGTTACACTATAGCCCTAAAAACCAGGATTTTTGTAAAAAATATTGTTTTGCTAGCAAATGCAACCATGTTCCTTCGTGTAGCTTTGGATAATTTCACCAACAATCTTTTATTTATGGAAAAATCATTGTTATTGGATTTTTAGAGGAGGAATATAACTAGGGTTTCGAGAACATTCATAAATTTTGTTTCCTTTAGCCAAAAATGGCTTCATGTGAGGAGTTTACAGGTTTGAACCATGGGAACTATGTGCACAGTGAAGTACATCTCCCACCATGAGTTCATAACATCTTATGCTGCACATCTCAAATGATCGCAAAGGTATTTAATAGTTTTTTCCTAGACTTACTTTGATCCAAGGTTTTAGAATAGTCTTAAAATAACTCCATGCCCCTCGTTAGGCTATGTTTGTACACTATGGCATTCTTTAATTTTTCCATAGCTAATTTTCACACAATTTAAAAGGGACTTTTAAAACCACATTGTAAATGGGGCTTTAGTATAACACACTTGAAAATAGGGTTCAAGAGAATTATTCAAGTTGGTTACCTTTACCGCTTATGTGTACCACTGAAGGAGGTGCCACCTCTGGAAAAATTTAGGACACAATATAGGATTAAACTGATTGGTGGGAATCCTTGAGTGACATACATTGTTGATAGATACAAGAACTATTATTCCCTTTTGGTTGGGTTTTGATAAAGAAAACAATACTTTGTGTTATATATTCTTCGTTTTTTAGATTATTCTCATCTTATATTCATTTACCCTCATTTACCAGATATCCCATGTATCTTAGTCATGAAGGGGAGAGAAACCAAAAACACACTCCTAGGATTACCAAGAACCCTCTTGAATGAGGTCCAAATGGGGTCATTTCTATCCATATCCTTCTTACATGTCATATTTGTTTGGCCTTTCCATTGAGGTATTCAAAATAAAATCAATTCTTTTACAATAGTTCTTGTTCAATGTCATTTATTTGTTGCATTTTATTTTCACTTGAACAAGCATTATGTTTAAGGATTGATATTTTTATCAACAAATTTAGGGTTCAAAATTATTTTCCCCATTTTTTTATGTAATCTAATTGAAATAGTTATATTCAAAGATCTGCTAACCCTTGGTGCAGATTTATGCCACAAAATGATGACTCCATTGGGGATCTCAACTGCCATCTTAAGATTCTTAGTTGTGGTTGGATGGGTAGCCCTTTTTCCTTCCATTTTCTCTTTATTTTAAAGTTTTTGGGTCTATTTTGGTTCATTTCATCTTATGTTCAGTGATCGCGGGTAACAAGTGTCAGAAACCCTCCTAATCATACTCGGGCTCAAACAAACAACTCTCAAGAAGTATGCAGTTGCCAATGTAATTCTATAGGGGAATAAATGTGTTGATAACACAACTATAGAGGAGATGGAGGTATATTTCCTTTATATTGATTTACATGTTACAGTTAAAGTGAAGGATTTGTTGAGTATGGTTGACATTGATGTCAAAGGAGTTCATTAATGACAAAAGAAATAACATAAAATGTATTATGATGTTCTAGTGCTCCCATGAAGTCATTTTTACAATTTGACACCATTCTGTAAAAATATGGAAACTTGTTGAAACTCTTAAAATTGACTAAGTATAGGAAAATCAGAGTTCATTAATGACAAAGAAATAACAAAGGAAGTGATGACATGGAACATGGCATGTGTGATGAGGTTGAAAATTCATATGATGGTGTTCTAGTCCTCTCATGAAGTCATTGCTACAATTTGACACCATTCTGTAAAAGTATGGAAACTTGCTAAAACTCTTGCTAAAGCTCTGAAAATTTGACTAAGTATAAATTCTTCTTAATCTTCTGTATTTGATGAATTAAATGATTATGAGGATATAGACATCTATATTTTTTTCTTGTGCATCTAACCATATGACTGGTTTTTCAAGATAGTCTTTTAAGGTGAAGTTATTAGCCTTCCAAAAGTGCTTTCTGACACGATTTGCACTGTTTCGGTTATGGTAAATATGCTTAAGTGGCCTCAGTAAAATTCTTGCCATATTTGGTAAAATACTGATAAAAATTATATGAGACCATCAGTTTTTATATTGTTGATGTGTTCATTTGACCATGGTATCACTTCCCTTAAAACATGCTTGAAGAAAAAGTTACAGGTCTTCCAAAATGAGGTTTCAGACTGTTTTGGAAAAATTGCTGAAAATTGACGAAGTATTGAAAAATTGGTATAAGTTTCCCTAGTAAAATTCTCACCATATTTTGTAGGAAATCGATAAAAATAATCCAAAACCAAATGGATGTATCTTGTTGATGTGTGCATATGATATTGGTCTTATTTCTCCTAAAGGGTCCTTGAAGACAAAGTTATATGTCTGGCAAAACAAGGTTTCAGGTTGTTTTGAACCAGTTCATGAAAAGGCATGTTTCCATAATGAAGAGATGCATTAGTGAAAAGGTTTTAATGAAGGGACACAATGATGAAAAGACACAATGGTTCAAAGACATGATGAAATAAGTATTTAAAGAAGAAGTTCAAAGTGGAAGAAAGATGTCTCAACAATCCATATCAATGTAACAACAAGCCTAAGACATAGACCAATGAAGTGAATAATAATCAATAATTGAATTGAAGAAAAAGATAAAATTAGGGAGGTATGGTGGTGCTAGGGCAGGATGTAAGCCTACAGGGAAGTTTTATCCTCATTTCAGTAGTGGTTGGAGTACAAGGGTGTTGTAGCATCCTTATATGTTGGTGCATTGTTACGGAGAGAAATTCCTATGGCTTGGGGTACCACAACAGACAGCTAGACTCCAGAAATCAATCTTCTCCAATATGCAGTAGAAATAAACAATCTAACACTAAAGGATCGAACCTCGTACCTTATTCCGGACGGTTGAAGTAGATCCCCGTTGAGCTTTCCAAACTTCAGCACGTCTGCGAACCGGAGAAACTGAATCCCCCACTTGGGCCTCCACCACCTCAATCCTCCATCACTTCGATAGCAAGCTTACTGACAATGGGCAAGCTTGGGAAGAACACAACAGTGCTCCAAGGGACAAAGGGATGCAGACTCAAGCATACAGTTCTGGCAACAATGGACTATAGTTTCGATGCTCTCAATTTTCTCTCATATCTTCCCCCCCTCTTCAATGTACCAATGGTTCCTTATATAGCTTCACAAGGGATAATGAAGGGTCGAATCCGAGCGATCTCAAGGTATATGGAAGGCCAAGAGTCATATGAGTCGGATCCAAGTCAAGGAACAGTCCAAAAGGATTTGGATTTATGTACACATCCCGATGTACGCGACTATAGGGGAAATATCCGCGTACGTACGCGGTTATCGGGGAAAAAGCCGCGTATATCAATATTATAATGTTTTAGGGATGATAAAGGTAACATCAAAGGATAAAATGTGGTCCATTGGGTCTAATGAGTCTGCAGCGGGACAAGGGAAGGCCATACACTGTGTGATTCACCTAGTGGGGTGAAATCCGCTATAACATGCATGTATAAAATCTAGGGTGTTGGTGCATCCTTGTCTGTTGGAGCAGGAAGAAAATAGGGTGTTGGTGTATCCTTTCCGTAGTAGCAAAAGAAATTTTTTGTAAAAGTCATCTTATTAATGAGTTTTATTTTGTGGTTTTCTCTTAGAGGTTTCCAAGATAAAATTATGTGTCCTAACTTGTTTGATTCATTGTTTATCTTATACTAATTGGTTTAATAAAGTGAAAAAAAGGCAATATTGGTTCACCCCCCCCCCCAGTATTGCTGGATTAACCAACAATTTGTATCAAAGCATGATACTTCACTATAGTATAAACCATTGGAAGGAAGAGCATAATTAAAACTACAATGGATCATCAAGAAGGGTTAGTTGCTAATAGACCTCCATTATTTATAGGAAATAATTATGCATTTTGGAGTGTAAGAATGAGATGCCATCTAATGTCTCTTGGATGCAAAATTTGGAGTTCTTTTGAAAAAGGGTATAAAATACTAGAAAAACTACCTACATATAGGGATGAACTATATGAATATGAATCCAATGCAAAATATTTGAATGCAAATTTGAAAGTATTAACATATTTAGTGTTTGTTAAAGTCATGTAATGTAAGACAACCAAACATGCTTTGGAAAAATTAAAAATTGCTTATGAAGGGGCTTCCAAAGTAAAAAAATCCAAACTTCAAACTTCAAAGGGGTAGTTCGAAAGTCTAAAAATAAAATTAGAAGAAAATATTGTAGAATATATTGTAAGAGTATATGAAATTGTCAATGCTATTAAAGGCCTAGGAGGAGAAATAAAGGAGAAATTAGTAGTTGAAAAAGTACTAATAAACCTACCAACAAGGTATAACCCCAAAGTGTCTACTATAGAATATAGAGATGATCTTGAACTTGTGAAAGTGGATGAGCTACATGGGATATTCACTGCCTATGAGATGAGAACATGAAAAAATGAACCAACATGAAAAGAGGCATCATTTAAAGACACAAAAGTGTGGAAATTGAACCCAATTGATAGAACAATTACACTCACAAAATTGCTAATCAAACATGCAAAATTACCAACAAAGGAGACTGAAATTGGAGCATAACACTATTCTGTATTGAATAAGTGTACAATATCCAACCTTATGAAGTCATAGGATTCTGCAATATATAATTACATGAGAGATTCGAATGCATAAGGATGCCATTCAAAATAGTCAAAAAGTAGGCTTACTAAATCTAGTCAAATCCCCCATAGGTGCAGAAAGCAGTTTCCAAATCCACTTAGAGGCTCACGAATTGGAAAATTCAAGTAGGAAATATAATAAGGGATGGAAACACAAATCATACATGCTTTTATTAGGAGAAAAGGATGGAGGATGATGTGGACAAAAAATAAGTCAACTTCACCTAGTCTTACTTTCCCTTTTGCCTTATTTCTAAATAAAACATGTAGCTTTGCAGAAAAAGAAGATATGTGCTTTGGAGGATCTGGAATAAAGAAGACATGATAAATATGGTTTCCAGGAGGTTTCCCAAGCACTCCATGGCTCAGTTTTATCAATTTTGAATTCTATGACATGTGAAAGACAACTTGCATAGAGTGGAATATAGGAAACTAGGAAAATAAGATAAAAATGAAATAATTAATGTCTAAGGTAGGTAACTTTGGGTTGATTATTATAACACCCCCCCTTAAGCCTGAATTTATGTGTAAATATCAAAAAAATATAGGGCCTAGCAACAAGGATTAGTCACCCTTTACATACTGCATGTCCATTTAACCAAGGAAAGAGGCAAACACCTAGAGGGGAAAATCCTCCCTTAAACATGGATAGTAAAACAAAATTTGAAAATATTGTCATCAATCATGCTTCATAGCATGATCAACAATCCCCAGTAGTGATTTGAGATTGTTGAATTTCTTCTTACAAAATACTTTGGTGAATATGTTTGCTACTTGCTCTGAAGATGCACAGAAGAGTAGGTGAATGGTGCCATCATGCACAAGCTGTCTCATGTAGTGCATATGTGTCTTAATGTGTTTGGTTCTCTATCTCTGAACTGGATCATTACATATTCAAATGGTGCTCTGATTATTACAATAGATAATAGTCAAAAACTCTAATTCGAAGCCACACTCACCAAGTATTCCCTGCAACCATAAACATTGAGTTACTGCATTTACAACTCCTCTGTACTCTTCTTCTGTAGATGAGAGTGCTATGGCACTCTACTTCTTGCTTGACCAACTGATTGTTCCTTTTGCAAGCATGGACACATATCCTGATTTTGACTTTCTATTTGTGTTGTCACCTACCCAATCACTGTCAGTAAACCCAATCAAATCAAGATCAGATTTAGCTTTGTAGAAGATCCCATGAGTTCTTGTTCCTTGAACAAAGTTAAGGATCCTTTTGGCTTCTCTCCAATGGATCTCATGAGGATTATCCATGTATCTTGAAGCCACACTAACTGCATAATAAAGATCAGGTCAACTGTGTGTAAGGTAAAGCAAACACCCAATCAATTGCCTATACAGTGTATTATCTACCATAGGAGAAGAACCTGCTTCTTCAAGCTTAACTCCTGAAAGGAAGGGAGTATTTCTTGGCTTGCAATCTTTCATGTTGAACTTGTTCAAAAAATCTAAGGAATACTTGTACTAATGTACTTTTATTCCATTTTGGGATTGAGCCATTTCGAGACCCAAGAATTGGCTCAACAACCCAAAATCAGTCATAGAAAAGGCATGGTTCATTGCATCCTTCAAGGAGGCAATCTATTTCTTTGAACTTCCTGTAATCAGAAGGTCATCCACATAAAATACAATAATCATCAAATAACCATGAATCATCTTCAAATAAACATTAGGATCAGACTTGTATCGAACAAAAATCAATGACAACAGAAAGCCATCAATCTTGGCATACCAAGCCCTGGGGGCTTGCTTGAGACCATACAATGATTTCTTTAACCTACACACAAAAGATGGATTAGAAACAAACCCTTGAGGTTTCTGCACATAAATCTCTTTAATGAGATCTCCATTTAGGAAAGCACACTTCACATCCATGTGATGTACCTCCCACTGCTTCGAAGCTGCAATGGCTAAGGCTAGCCTTATGGAGTCCATCTTTTCCACTGGTGCAAAGGTTTCATTATAGTCAATACCATTTACCTTTGAGTAGCCCTTGGATACCAATATTGCCTTATATTTCAAAGGTGAACCATCAGCAGAAAACTTAGTCTTGAAAACCCACTTACATTGAACTAGCTTCCTCCCTGGGGTAAGATCAACAAGTTCCCAAGTGTTGTTCTTTTGGAGCGAGCTGAATTCTTCTTTCATGGATGTTTTCCATCTTGGATCATGTTCTAAATATTCATATGTTTGTGGGTCTGATTCAACCATCAGATAGCACTTCTCTGCAAACAAAGGGTCTTTCATACACAGGGCACTCTCAAATTGAGATCTAGTCCTCCTAAGGTCACTAGGATTTCCAGCTAGTTCCCTAGCTGCATGAATGGTATTTTCTACCCATTTTGGTCTTGTAGGACTGTCAGGATATAAAATTAAATAATCATTATTAGACATATAAGAATCAACAAACTCATTTGTCTCTCCACTTACATTCAATGGTTCTAGTGGTGAAGAAGACTCTCCAACTTCAACTGCTACTAAAGGCTCTTCTTGGAACTAAACACTCCCTTCAATGAAGGATTTGTTTGTGCTCAAGTTTATCAGCTTGTACCCTTTTGAATATTTATAATACCCAAGAAATAGGCACTCTTGACTTTGGGGCTGCAAAGCCTTTCTCTTTTCAGTTGGAATTCTATCCCAAGCCTTTGAGCCAAAAATCATGAAATGGGTCACATCTGGCTTTTTCCCACTCCAAGCTTCGAAAAGAGTCATACCATGAAGTTGTTTATGAGGAAGCCTATTCTGGATGTAGGATGCATATTTTATAGCCTCAGCCCAAAACTTTGGTGGCAAAGTCTTAGCCTCCATCATACATGTTGTCATATCCTTCAGTGATCTGTTCTTTCTCTCAGCAACACCATTTTTCTATGGTGTGTAAGGGATCGAATGCTGCATTTGAATACCTGTATATTTACAATATTGAATGAACTCTGACTTCACATACTCACCACCATTATCAGATCTGAGGATCTTGAGTCTCCTCCCAGACTGGTTTTCAACCAAGGCTTTAAAGACTTTGAAGAGGTCAACAAATTCAGAATTATGCTTTAGGAAGTAAACCCAACAATACCTGGAAAATTCATCTATGAAGGTCAATGCATATTTTTCTTGACTCATGGACATATGAGGAAATGGACCAGCAACATTGTTGTGGATCAACTCAAGAGGTGTAGAGGTTATCTCATGACTAGCTCTCTCAAATTTGTGCTCTGGGTGTTTTTCTAGGATACAACCTTGACAGACTCCCTTGGAAACATTAATCTTTGGTAACCCTATGACCATAGCTTTTTCACTTAGATCAGAAAGATACTTATAGTTAAGATGGAAAAATATTTCATGCCAAATCTTGCTTGCCTCATTAGCATGAATCAGAAGAGCAAAGGGGTTTGAGTAGGGTAGAAAATGGGAAAACATGTATACCTTCGAAGTGTGGTCAACAACACCTTTTGCAATGAATTTACCATTCAAGATCTATGTGATCTCAACATCATCATGGGAGAATATGACCTTGTTTGGAGACCATGTGTGAGTCATCTGATACACTGACAATAGGTTAGAGGCAAGACCTCGAACATACAACAAATTATTGAACTTACCATGGTCAATATCAATCCTTCCTTTCCCCAAACTGTCAATGAGAGAGTCATCTCCCAACACTATTAGTATACCTTTTGACACGTCAAGAGAGGAGAATGCCTCCTTGGTTGAAACCATATGTCTAGAATCTCCAGAGTCTATGATGAAGCTAGGTGAGCTTGATGTGCCAGCAACCAAAGCATGTACTCTCTCTCTGTCCTCTGAATTTGATCCTCCTTCCCTCTTCTTTGAGAAATCATGAAGGGAGATGTTATTCTTCTCCAGGAGTTGGGTCAACATGTCAATTTGCTTCTTCATACGGGAGCTCTTAGGATGATAGCCCTTACTGCAGTATGTGCACTTGCTCATTTCTCCTTTGTTCTTCTTATTCTGGAAGTTCTTCTTGGAGCCTTGGGGCTCCTCTTGAGACTTGTTCTTGTCTCTCTTTTGCTCAGGTGGCTTCTTATATTTATTCTTTCCTTTTGAATCCACCCTTGAATCTCCAACAACCAAAGCTTGGTCTTTGGAAGGTTTGATGGTGCCCATCATCACCAGTTTATCTTGTTCTTGTGTGAGGGATTCCATGAACTCTGCAAGCTTAGGCATCTTCCAGGCTCGAGCTGTCAACTTTGTGGCATGGAAGGTCGAAAAAAACACTGAATAGTTAGGGACAAGCTTCGAGAGTATGGCCAAAACTAGTTGCTCTTCCTTATTTTCAATTCCACACTATTTTAGCTGCAAAACAAGGACTTTAAACTTGGAAAAATAGAGTTGCAAGGATTCGAAGCTGCTGGGACTCAAAGAGATCAATTCATTCTCAATTTGATGTTCTCTCATCTCATTTGTCTTACCAAAAAGATATACAAGATTCTCCCACACTTCATTACGTGATGTCAATCCATCAAGATGGAAGAGGAGGTCTCTTGAAATGCTCAGACACAAAATAGCATAGGCCTCATCCCTCCTATTGTGCCATTTTATTTTATCTGCAGCTGCATTGGGCTCTGCCTTAGTTCGATAGTCACCCTGTAGAGACATTTTTCTCTCAACATTATCTCCATCTCATCTTTCCATTCAAATAAATTAAATGGAGTCAAGATGATCTTCTGAGATTGATCCATAGCTCAGAAACTGTGCCCTTCAGTCAGCAGAATATGCTCCCAGTCAAGATGTCAAACCTGCATTAGCAATATGGAAGGAGAGAAATCGATCTACAAAGGCTCTGATACCATGTGGAAATTGAACCCAAGTGATAGAACAATTACACTCACAAAATTGCTAAACAAACATGCAAAATTACCAACAAAGGAGATTGAAATTGGAGCATAACATTAATCTGTATTGAATAAGTGTAGAATATCCAACCTTATGAAGTCATAGGCTGCTGCAATATATAATTACATGATAAATTCGAATGCATAAGGATGCCATTCAAAATAGTCAAAAAGTATGCTTACTAAATCTACTCAAATCCCCCATAGGTGCATAAAGCAGTTTCCAAATCCACTTAGAGGCTCACGAATTGGAAAAGTCAAGTAGGAAAGATAATAAGGGATGGAAAGGCAACTCATACATGTTTTTATTAGGATAAAAGGATGGAGGATGATGTGGACAAAAAACAAGTCAACTACACCTAGTCTTGCTTTCCCTTTTCCCTTATTTCTAAATAAAACAGACAGCTTTGCAGAAAAAGTAGATATGCACTTTGGAG
This sequence comes from Pseudotsuga menziesii, assembly GCA_001517045.1. Taxonomy (NCBI): domain Eukaryota; kingdom Viridiplantae; phylum Streptophyta; class Pinopsida; order Pinales; family Pinaceae; genus Pseudotsuga; species Pseudotsuga menziesii. The sequence continues at coordinate 44,092 of LPNX010702305.1, forward strand.
GATCTGGAATAAAGAAGACATGCTAAATATGGTTTCCAATATGTTTCCCAAGCACTCCATGGCTTAGTTTTAGCAATTTTTACTTCTATGACATGTGGAAGACAACTTGCATAGAGTGGAATATAGGAAACTAGGCAAATAAGACAAAAATGAAATAATTAATGTCTAAGGTAGGTAAGTATAGGTTGATTATTCTAACAAAAAGAACCAAAGAAATCTGAAGTCTTACCCAAGAAACACTCAGATGATGAAGAAGCTCTTTTCATCAAGAAAATTGAAAGAGGTACAAACAAGTACAAAGCAAAGATACCCCTGAAGTGCTTTAACTTTGGAAGAATTGGACTTTTTGCCTCAAAATTTCCGTATACTAAAATATATGATAGCGATGATAGAGAAACCTCTAACAATTTCAAGAAGAGAAAAGCAGGAGACAAGAAGAAGGTTAATGAAAAGAAGAATATTCTTTACACCATGAAAGATAGTGAATATGAAGAATCAACTGAAGATGAGGAAACCAAAATTCTATTCATGGGTATAGAGACTCAAGATGGTGAATCAGATGTGGAAGGAGTGGTGGACCTAAAAGATGAACTCGTAAGTTCTCTTGAAGAATTGAGAAAGAGAAGAATGACGAACAAATAATAAAACCAAATCATTGTTAATTTGAAGACCCAGATTCAAGATGCCAAGAATATTGAAGAGGACCTAGAATTGTAGCTCAAGAAGAGAATGCAAGACTCTGAAAGACTTGAAGAAAAAATCACTCTACTTAGAAATAAGCTTGATGAAGAACCTCTTAAATCAAAGTTTGAGAACAACTCAAAGAATCTAGATGGCATCCTAAATATCCAAAGACCATAAAGTGACAAAACTGGATTAGGATATGACAAAAAGAGTTATGTTGCTACACTTATGAGTCCAACTAAAAAGAAAGATAGTCATAAATCTGCTCCTCCTTAACATAAAAGAAATACGATACCTATAAGACCAATGTCAAGAAGGTATCAACAAATATTTCTTAGTCATTTCTACTATTGTAATAATTTTGGACATAATTCCATGAATTGCAAAGAAAATGGAAAGCTTCTTTCCTATAAGAAGAATGAACCTAGTAACAATCCAAAAGATAGAAACCTTAGCTCCTTTTTACCTCTACAAAGATATGACATGGAATGTTACAAATGCAATAAACATGGACATGTAGATAGAGAATGTAAACTGATGAATCTTATAGAGAAAGGTACTGCAACTAAGTTTCAAGACAAGAAACAAAGAAAGGACTGGAAGCAAAAGGATGCAGTGGAGAAGAAGACATAATCTATGATAGCTTTATGTGCAACATAAAAGAAAAATCTATGGCATATTTATAGGGGATTTTCAGAACACATGACAAGAGACCCAAACAAGTTCATAAGCCTAAGAATAGATAAAAAAAAGGTTACCTTTGGAGATAATATATTTTCCAAGATAATTGGAAAAGGTACAATTGCTATCGGAGATAACATTATTAAAGCTGAAAATGTGTTGCTAGTAGAAAATCTAAAACCTAATCTCCTCAATGTGAGTCAAACATGTGATCAAGGGCACATCTACATATTTGATTATGAGAAATGTGAAATCAGAAAAAAAGGACTCAGGAAAACTTGTTAGGACAGCTATAAGGAATTCAAGCAATGTATGTATCCTAGAAAATGAAGAGCAATGATATATGAGTATGATTGATGAAAGTTGGATTTGGCACGAAAGGATGGGGCACTTGAACTTTGACAATATTATGAAAGTAAGTAAGAGGGAAGTTGTAAGAGACTTGTAAAATATTGTAAAGTATCTAAACTTATTTTTTAAACAATGTCAACATGAGAAGCATACTAAATCTAGCTTCAAAGTCAAGGCACATACAACCTCTCAGCCATTGGAAATAGTTCACACAGATATTTGTGGACAAACAATAACTAAAAGTTTGCAAGGAGAGAATTATTTCATGCTACTCATTGGTGATTATACAAGGATTAATTGGGTGACATTTCTCAAAGAAAAATCAGAAGCTTTTGAAAAGTTTAAAATTTTCAAAGTAATGGTTGAGAATGAGACAAATCAGAAAATCAAATGTTTAAGGTCAGATAATGGAGGAGAGTTTAACTCAAACGAATTCAATGAGTTTTGTGAGATGCATGGAGCTAAAATAAAATTTTCATCTCCAAATACTCCTTAGTAGAATGGAGTTGTGGAAATAAATATCAAACAATCAGAGAAGTGGCCATAACTATGCTTAATGGAACAAAAATGTCAGATCCGTATTGGAAAGAAGCAATATACGCAACTCACTATATAGTTAATAGATGACAACTCAGAGTAAATAATGATAAGACTCCTTATGAACTATGGTATGGAAGACCTACCTCAGTCAATTATTTCAAAGTGTTTAGAAGCAAGTGCTACATAAATAGGAATGAGGATGACCTTGGTAAGTTTGACTCTAAAACCGATGAGGGAGTATTTTTAGGATATTCATCCACTAAGAAAGCGTATGCATGTTATAATCAAAGTATACACAAAATTATAGAAAGTGCATATGTAAGAGTAGATGACATGAAACCAAGAAGAGTAAGAAGCCAAGATGACGATGAAAGAACAAATGATGAACAAGAAAAAGAAGTCTCTAGAAAAAATGAAAATGTTCATGATGAATAAGAAGAAGAGGAGGAAGAGAAAATAGAATAAAGTGAAGAAGAGGACTCTCCAAGACCTTATTCAATAGCTCCATCTAGAAGGATACAAAAGAATCATCCTGAAACACAAATCATAGGTGACAAAGATGTTGGAGTCAGTAAAAGAAGGAAACTAATGTTTAATCAACAAGCCTTACTATTAGTGGTGGAACCTAAGAACCTCACAGAATCCAACAAATATGATAATTGGATAAAGGACATGAATGAAGAATTGGATCAAAATGAGAAGAATCAAACTTGGGAGTTTGTCCCAAGACCTTAAGGCAAGAATTTTATTGAGACTAAATGGATCTTCAAGAACAAGTTAAATGAATATGGTGAAGTAATAAGAAACAAGGATAGACTGGTATGCAAGGGATATGCTCAAGTGGAAGGTATTGATTTTGAAGAAACTTTTGCCTCTGTAGAAAGAATTGAAGCAATCAAGATGTTATTGGCTTATCCATGCTACAAAAATGTCAAAGTAGATCAAATGGATGTTAAATCTGCATTTTTGAATGGAAATTTTGAATAAGAAGTCTATGTTGAACAAATTGAATGTTTTATCTTAGTAGAAAACAAATATTATGTTTGCAAATTTAAAAAGGCACTCTATGGACTCAAACAAGCTCCAAGGGAATGGTTCTGAAGACTTGAGAACTACTTGAACCAACAAGGATATATAAGAGTGGCCACTAACAATGATCTCTATATAAAGTTTGAAAATAAGAATATGATCATTGTTGTTGTATATGTAGATGATATCATATTTGGAAGTGATCTACAAATCATAAGTGTAAACGTTTCCTCAGATATGAAGAATTAATTTGAAATGTATTTGTTGGGTGAATTAACATTCTTCTTGGGGTTAAAATTTTCTCAATCAGACAAAGGGATCTTCATTTCTCAAACCAAGTACATTAAAGACATGCTTAAAAAGTTTAAGATGGAATACTCCAAGCATGTTAGTACCCCTATGGTCACTAGTTGTAATTTAAGAAAGGATGATGAGTCTTTGGAAGTAGTTCATACCATGTATATATCTATGAGAGGAAGCCTGCTATATGTGACAACTACAAGAACGGATGTGATACAAGCCATAGGAATGGTTGTCATATTCCAATCATCTCCCTAACAAACACATGTGACAACAATGAAATGAATTTTCAGATATTTGAAAGGTAGTATAGAGTATGGTTTATGGTACCCAAGAGGTCAAGTCTTCACTTTAAAAGAATTCACTGATACAAATATGGAAGGAAGTGTATGATGACTGAAAGAGTACTAGTGGAGCAACATTCGACTTGGGGGACTGTTCAGTATCATGGCTAAGCAAGACACAATCCTTCATTTCACTATATACAACAAAAACTGAATACATTGTGGATGCATCATGTTGTGCACTCAAGTAATTTGGATGAAACATACATTGGAAGACTTACTTGTAAAGTATGAGAATCCGATAGTGATAATTTGTTGCAATACTAGTGCCATAAGCATATAAAAAAACCTGTTATGCACCCTGAAATCCCTCTAAAATATAACTTTTTGAGGGATCAAGTATCACAAAAGGTGGTGAAACTGGAATATGTTGATACAAGGGAACAAATAGTTGATATCTTCACTAAGCCACTACCCAAAGAAGCATTTGAGCATCTTTAAATGTGGTTCACAATCACTATGTCGAATTTGATTAAGGAGCCTAAATGGATGGGAACATCAAGTAATATGCTTATATATCTATGCATAGCCACCCAGGGATTTGACCCCAAAACCTATTACTTACAATTCATAGATCTCAACCACTTGAACTAACACATCGAGCTCAATCCTATATAATGTTATTATCTTTGGAAGTTAGATTTTAATGATAATTAAATTGATCAGTATTTATTTTATATAGTATAATAAATAAATTTATTGATTTATCATCTTTGCAGATTGAACTTTGAACTTTAATGAATTATATTGATTGATATTTATTTTATATAGTTTAATAAATGAGTTTATTAAATTGTGTGATTTGGAGACGTTATATAATGTTAAGTATCTTTGCATATTGAAATGGTAATTATATTTATTAATATTTATTTTATATATTTTCTATTAAACTAGCGTAGATCCAAATCCTAGGCTCTATCAAGCGCCGAGATGGATCAAATCTCTCGAGTTGCAAACCTCTTCTTAGGTATCCATTGATTTGATTCAAACCAAAAGGCACATCTTTTTATTTAAGGTCCACATATAATATTTTTATTATTAATATTTAATATTATTTATGGTGGACATATAATATTTTTTATTATTTGTTATATTGTTAGGAACGAACATTGCATCATTTCCCCACACATGGTTTTAAAACCATATGCAAGGCCCTCCTACAACCATGGGTTGTTTAGGAGCCCTTGCACGTGGTCTTAAAACCATTTGCAAGGACCTCGTAAACCATGTACAATAAAACCATGGGTTGTTTAGGAGGCCTTGCACATGGTTTAAAAACCATGTACAATAAAACCATGGTTTGTTTAGAATGCCTTGCACATGGTTTTAAAACCACGTGCAAGGCCAACATTTTTTTGCGGATAATTCAATTTTGTGTTTTTTTCTTGAAGCACATTTTATTTTTACGAAAAAATAAATTTTTACTTTTTTATTGTTTTGTTAGGTAGGAAGATTACAACATCTCCCCCATATTAGATTGTTTTTGTGGCAGACATTTATTTTGGCCTATTCGAAAATTTATTTTTTATTAATAAAAATAACGAAAGTGATATTATTTTTTATTTTGTGTTACAAAATCTCTCCCATAATATTCACTATCATTATTATTTTTTGCCAACATGTTACAAACGTTACTAATGTTACATCACGTTACAAGATATCTCCCATAATATTTAGTATCACTATTATTTTTTGCCGACATGTTACTAACGTTACATCACGTTACAAGATCTCCCCCATACTGGGCTGTAGAGCGCCTCTTGATGTAATGAGTTTATTCATGGTTTAAGAAATACAACTTTTAAATTAAAAAAGAATATTGTTAAGCAATTTGATATGCAATAATGGAGAAGCTTGTTATAGCATTTAACTTCTTCAAGGATGGAAGGGAAATATTAGAAGTTTGTGAATTATATTATTTAATAACAATGTTCATATTCAATGTATATGAGTTTCAAAATTACCTTTTGATCAATTTAATATATATTAAATGATAAACAGATTTTAGTTCTATTTGTTTTTTCATCAGTTTGAATCTATATTCAATATAAAATTGCATAAACCATTTTAAGTTTCAAGCTTATTAAGTATTAGTTTTTTTTAAATAAGTAAATATTTATATTAATATACTAAACAAAATACAATATTGTTTATCTATATGTCAGTTACTTAGTATGAAACCATGAACCTCACAGGTCTGAATGTCATACAGCCTTTGAATCCTAGTGCTCCTCCATCGAGAGGGAAAACAAATCTTACAGTCATTCATCACTATCCAAACAAAAAACATAGAACAAAACTATGCTAAACATTTGTTCTTGACTATGATCCACTAAAAGTCAATGCACCAAACCCTTCGCATGATAAACATCCATAATTCAAATCATGATTAAACAAAAAACTAAAATCACCCTCCTACCAAAGTCCTTTATGAGTGGTAGATATGACTCAGTCGATGGTGGTGCTCCCATCCCACCATGTGCGTCTCCATTGTTGTCAGCAGCCTACACGTTCTCGATAAAACCCACACTGAAATAACTCATCCTGGGGAGATAAGGGATCCCCAGCTCCTTCCCAATAGCATCAATTTTCATATGTAGAAGGCAGGTGTCTACATAAAGTTCCTTCCGTAAGGCCAAAGGGACTTTGTCCCCTGTTGGTAGGGGTTTTGGGTAAGTGAGTTGTGTAGCGCCGGGGTAGCTGCGCAAGCTCACGCAACACCACACAAGGTCAGATCAACGTGATGGGCAGAAGAATAATTGCTTTTGAATATGTAATGTATTAACTGACCACGTTTTGTGGAAATAGGTCATTTGTGGTTAGAAGTTAGTTAGAAGTGGAACTTTGATGTAAAGGCACAAGCCTATATATAGAGCTAGTTTTGCAATTGTAAATAGACAATGAACAAGATATGAATCTGTTGCGATCTGTCTATGGTCTTGTTGAGTGTTCTATTTTGAACAATCTGCGATCTGTCTGTGTTAGATACTGAATTTTGGGATGTAAAAAGGTCTCCTGTTGTGGAGAAGAATTATTTGTTTCAGATCTGTTGTGCAGAATTAATGACATGATGGTTGTTGCATAAATGTTGTATTATGTTTTCCTTTTTTCTCTGTTGCGATGTCAATGAGAATTGTATTGAATCTGTTTATGATTTACTGATGTTGCTGCAGTAAACTGATGATGTGATCTATCCCAATTCTGTTTCCATTTTGATGAATGATGATGAAGCTTATTAAGGTTGTTTATGGATGATACTGCTATGATAACGCTGATGTGACAAATGAATGATGTGATCTGTTAGAAGATGAATTGTGATAACTATCTTAGTTTTGTAACCTGATAGTTATCTGGTCGAAGCCATGAATGCCATATCTTCCCTTCTTATTACCAGAAACTTGGTTCCGACAGCTCTCCATTGAACATCTTGGGTGAGACTTCGTCCACTCTATGGATGTTGCTGGGTAGGGTAAAACCTGTCTGGGCCGGTGCTCAAGGAGATCGCGCTGGTTGGGCATCAACAAAGTGAGAACCCCTGTCGAGGAGGTTTTGTTGGTGGGTTTTTTCCAACAAATGGTTTCGTTGCCGGGACAGAGTTGCGATTGAAAGGAGGATATGTTTTGGCATCTGACTCAATTGGAGATCGAGGAGTGGTTTGGTCTAAAACTATGAGAGTTTGCTGAAACAGAAAATCAAGATATGAAGCTGTCGACATGAAATTGGTTGGACAGATATGTTCACGACGGTCCTCACGAATGGTTCTTCCATGAGTTTCCTGTCATCTTGTATGAATGGTTAGTGAAGTTCGCTTCTAAGAAGAAAAACTTCCAAGGAGGAGAGCCGACATCTTGGACTACGGAGTTGATCCAGGAATTACAAGAAACAGACAATAAGGCATCACGGGCTATCGAGGTGTGGTTGGACAGTATCCTGGAAGGCTACATTACTGATTTTGTAGTTCATACCAATAAGTCATTTAACGAAGCAGAAAGAGAGTTCTTCGACGAACCATGAGGTATATTTTTGCTGTCGATGTAGCTATCTATAAAAAAAATTGTCTACGAAAAAGGTATTCTGAAGATGGACCAAGAGTAGTGGAACTCTAGTGTGCAGAGGATGTAGACACCGCAACGAAAGGGGGGAGACACATGGAAAGGTAAGGGGCAGATGGGCATGAGTTCTAGTGAGATTATGAAGATCGATGAGGAAACAAGTGGTTGTACAAGAGGAGGAGCAAGGTTTCGAGAGAAGAGGCAAAGGATAGGAGAAGGTCCTGCTAAGATCGAAGTGTGATACCGCGAAGAACAACCACATGGGACAAAGCAACCTTTTAGTGACGATGAGGACGACCAGGCCTAGGATATGCCCAGAAGGGCGGTAGGTTCAAACCCCAGCAGTAATGTTTCCACCCTTCTGCACACTACTCCACCACTAGGAAGAAACACACATTCTACGTCAACTTGTCCGACATGTCAGTAGCAATCTAGCAGTAGAGTACCAACCGGAGGAAAAAGGCCTAGAATGGTGGGCGATGAAATGAAGCTACCAATATTTCATGGAAATGGCACAGATGACCCAGAGCAATACTGGTTCTTGTGGGAGGTGATCTAGACCTCCCAACAGACTATGGATCATGATGTCAAGAGAAGCCAGCTAGAAACCACCCTTAGGGGTCGGGCGCTGGATTGGTACATGAGATTCATTCTGGTTCCTCAGGGAGGTATAGCGAAAACATTGGATGAAATACGTAAGGGGTTATTTGAAGAATTCAAGAAGCCGAAGTCTAAGGCTCAGCACATTACCGATTTGAAAGAAATCAAGCAGTTCCCCAATGAAACAATTTGGGACTTTGATCAACGGCTTAAGATGTTGATGGCTCGAGTCAACTTCCAGATGAGCGATGTTCAGCACAAGGAGTGGTTCATCGCTGCACTTGTCCCACATATCAGACAATCACTAATGCAACAAAATATTGCGACACAAAGCGAGGCTCTAGAAATTGCAATGAAGTTAGAAGCATCGCAGGTGAAACCGCGGCCAAGATGAACTAGATTCAAGCACAGTTGGCCAATCTGATGCTCCAACTACAAGATATCAAGAAGGCTAAGGAAGATCATGATGACCTTCGATGCACTCGGTGTCGTGCAGATGGAAACACCAAGGATACATGTCCGATATTCCGGAATTATTTTCTTTCAGGAGCCCTAAACCCATTGAGCTACACTGGTGTACCATGGTGCCGCATATGTCAGGTCTATGGGCATCGACATGAGAACTGTGACTACATGCAAAATATGGTTACCAAGACAGAGAGTCTATACTATACCTTTTGTCAGTCAGTAGGACACAACGATAAAAATTGTCAAGCTTATGACTTGATCCAGGAAAGTACATATGATTCATACTTTGTGAAAGGTGAGGACCCCCAGGAAATGTAAGCGCAGCCATAGATGGTGCAGCCAACAACACAAATGTAGTATACACTGCCACCCTGAATGCATTTTATCTTGTTGCAACCGTAGAAGCAATTTACGTCATAGCCACAGTTTGCACTGCAACCACAGTTCATAGCGCAGCCACAACTCATGCCACAAACACAATATAATCAAGTACCACTCATTCAGCCTCAGCCACAATACGTTCAAGCTGCACACTATGTCTAGCAACAACCAAACCCCCTACAGTAGCGGTTGGCCCAGCCTCAGTTTCAGCAAGGAGGAGTCCGAGGAGGATTTCGCGAAGGATTCAGGGGACGAGGAGGAGGAGGACGAGGTCGAGAATCAATCTAGTGTTATACATGTGGAGTATTAGGGCACTACCAGAGGGAGTTTCCTCATGCACAGTGTACATACTATGAGGCCAGTGTGCATAATGTTTAAAATTGCCCTCATTTGATTGCAAAATGGCAGGATGGAAACATTCCTCAGTTGCAAAATGCGCAAACTCAGAACCAGCCAATGTTATAGGTGTAGAACTAGCTGACGATGCAGAATCAGATCCCGCCACAGACTCAGAACCTACCAACGAACCCAGCATTGAATTAGAACCCACCATTAAATCAAGTCCAAAACCTAAAGCAAGGATCGATGGTTGCAACAATTCAAGCCGAATTGGGAACGAAGGATGTCGACATTGGGGTTGTCACTCGCACCGGTGCGACAACTTGAGAAGATGGATCATGTCAGCAAGTTCGTTCCCTTGAAAGAAAAAGGCATCATTTGATATTGTAATGGAGAAATAAACCTTCTTCGAGGACAAGAATGCAATTGGGAGAAATCCAGGTAAGTTACCTATTATCGACATGTCGTCTGCTTTTGATCCATCTGTAGAGGAAGGACCATCGCGGAAACATGGTACCTTCCAGTAGTTCTTTGAGAGTTTTCTGTCATTAGCAAGGGATCCCAAAGCCCTTGTCAAGATTAAGAAGTTGTTGTACCACCGAGATAGGACATTAAAGGATTCCACGGTGAAATCCTTCCAAAAGAGGAAGATAGGCAAGGAGATGAGGATGAACATCCAGATCGGAGATTACAAGGTTGAATCGGTCATTCTGGATCTCGGATCAAATGTAAACATTCTGACCAAGCAAACTTGGCAACTGATGGGGAATCTGACATTGGGATGGTCACCGATACAACTGCGACTATCAAATCAGGAAAAGGTTTAGCCCATTGGTCGTGTCTCAAACATGGTTGTTGATATTGAAGGGATGAAAATGTATGCTGATTTTGATGTGATAGAAGTGGTTGAAGATGGAGGTTCCTATCCCACACTACTAGGGATTGGGTGGGATAATGATAGCATGGCAGTTATCAATTTCAAAATGTGGGTTACGATGTTTGAGAACCAAAATGTCAGGGTCATTGCTCCCATGGACCCTCAGGAAGTACATCGGTATATTGAACCTATGAGAGATGAAGCCGGTAGGAGTTGGGATCACGCCTATACTATCTCTAAAGACTATATCCACCCTATCGTCTATGGTGAACTTGGATGGTGTAGCACTAGTTCTGCGTCCTCTGATTCTGATGATGCTTTGGAAAATTGGCAAAATCGGGTGCATGAGGTGTCGTTCAGGAAATGTGGGTTGATCACACAACCTCTCCATCGCATCACAATTGAGACTATTGAGTTACCAATTTATGAAGGGCTGCTAAAGTTATCAGAATTCCTTTGAGAATTTGAAGAGAAATTATTTGAACCACAAAGGGTATTGGCCCTAGATGTAGCACTAAAGGCTACCTCGGCCTGATGGTGGGAGACGCACAAGCAGACGATCCATGACTAAGGATAGTGTCGGAGATTGATGATGGTGCGCTTCGGCAATTCAGATGTCTATCATGCTAGGAGATATGATGGAGGGAATGACCTTGCCAATCACTTGATGGAATGTTAGGCCTTATGGGCATCATGACCTAAAGATGAGTGGGTCCATGCTATTGTTCATACTTTGGACAAGATTCCGAGATCCTGGTATGTAGCGGCAGAACTATGCAGAACTATAACCACTGGGGAGGAGTTGTCCGTTTTCTTTGCACAGACATTTAGTTTCCAGGATGCCAACCCAGAGGTACATAATGCATTGCAAATCATCCGCAATGTAGTGCTGAAGGTCTTCCTTGTCGGATACCCAGTTGATCCACATGCGCACTACTCTATACAATCCATGATGACATGTTATAATCTATCTGGGGAACCTGAAGATGACGATGAGTTGTAGAATGTTAATATTCCCAAGTCAGAAGGAAGCCATGATGTTGTAGCACCAGACATACCAACAGATTCGATGATTCAGCCACTGAAGATAAGGAAACTCAACATTGGGTCAAAAGGGCACCATAAATTTGCCAATATTGGGGACTATTGGGATGAGGAAACAATGGCCAAAATCATGGACCTACTGCATGAATTCCAGGATCTTTTTTCGATGCGGTTCTCAAAAATGAAGGGGATATTAGGGGACCTGGGGGAGATGAAAATCATGTTGAAACCAGATGCAAAACCTATGCAACAGAGGCCATATTGACTAAACCCATGATACAAGGACCATGTGAAGGCTGAGATTGACCAGATGCTAGATGCTGGGATCATTGAGCCTGTTGAAGAATCAGATTGGATAAGCCCTATGGTGGTTCAGAATAAAAAGACCGGAAAAGTCCGCATTTGTGTCAACCTAAGAAAGTTAAATGATGCCTACGTGCACGATCCATTCCCAACTCTGTTTACATATGAGGTCCTTGAAGGAGTAGGCAGTTAGGAGATGTATTCCTTCATAGATGGCTTTTTGGGATACCACCAGATCCGGATTGCAAAGGAGGATTGCCATAAGACCACATTTGTCACTGAATGGGGTTGTTTTCAATATACAGTCATACCCTTTGGGCTGAAGAATGCACCAATAATATTTTCTCGGGTAGTTTTCGCTGTGTTTAAAGACTTTATTCAAAATTTCCTACAAGTATACATGGATGACTGGACAGTATATGGTTTGGTTAGAGATCGTTTAGAAAACTTGCGATTGATGCTAGAATGGTGTCAACAGCATCAAATCACACTAAACTCTAAGAAGTGCATTTTATGTGCACCGTTTGGAATGCTACTTGGACACATAGTACGTAAGGAAGGTTTGTTGGTTGATCTAGTGAAGATCGCGCTAATTCTTAGTTTGTTTCCATTGATGAATGTGAATATGCTTCAGGCAACGTTGGGGCACACGGGGTACTATCACAATTTCATCAAAGGATACACTACGATTACTACCCCTATGGAGAATCTATTGAAGAAAGATGTTGAATTTGAGTGGAGTCAAAAATGTTAAGGAATTTTTGACACATTGAAGGCCAAGATGGGCTTCGCACCCATATAGGTATTCCTTGATTGGAACAAGGAGTTCCATGTGCATGTCGACGCCTCTTCTGTTGTACTGGGGGTTGTTCTTGCGCAACCAGGAGAGGGCAACCTGGATCACCCGATCGCATATGCCAGTAGGAAGTTATCGTTTGCTGAACAAAATTACATAACAAGTGAAAGAGAAGGCTTGGAGATGGTTTATGTATTCCAAAAGTTCAAGCACTATTTGTTAGGTGGTCACTTCAAGATGTTCACCGATCATTCCGCCTTGCAATATTTGGTCAATAAGCCTGTGTTGGGGGGGAATATCTGTCAGTGGCAGCTACGTTTTAGTAATTTTAATTTTAAATAGTTGTGAAGCCAGGACAGTTGAATGTTGGTCCTGATCACCTGTCTCTTATTGATACTGGAGAAGAACCTACCAATATCGATGATGGATTGCCCGATGTGTAACTGTTCTGGGTAGAGATCGCGAATGACCACTTTGCTCCAATCATTCAGTTCTTGGCAACAAGAGTTTCTCCAGAGGACATGTCAACTAGTCAGAAGAAGTAGTTGGTAGTAAAGGATTCATATTTCCAGTTGATTGCTGGGCAGTTATACAAGCTTGGACCAGATGAAATCTTGCGACGATGTATCCTACTGCATGAGCAGGGACCCATTCTAGCAAAAACACATGCAGGAATTGCATGAGGTCACTATGGAGGAAGGGCTACTACATGGAAGGTGTTGCGCACCAGGCTATGGTGGCCTACATTGCATAATTATGCCATAGACCATGTTGGAGTTGTGACATCTTCCAACGCATCAGTAAACCATTGCAACGGGATGAGATGCCACAGGTAACTCTACAACCTTTTGATAAATGGGCCATGGATTTTGTGGGTCGAATTAATCCACTGAGGAAGAGGACTGGTGCATGATACATCATTGCCACAACTAAATATATGACCAGGTGGGGAGAGGTTGCACCAATTGTGGATTGTGCCGGTGTGACAGCAGCGAAGTTCATATTCAAAAATATTGTGACATGGTTTGGGTGTCCCAAGATATTGATGAGTGATGAGGGCAGTCATTTTATCAATCGCACTGTGAGAGTGCTAACTAAGGAGTTGCAGGTGAAACATAACAAAAGCATGCCATACCATCCACAGGCAAATGGGAGTGTTGAAGCATTCAACAAAATTTTGGAAATAGCGTTGACAAAGGTATGTAATGCTAATCGCGATGACTGGGACTTGAAAATTCCAGCAGTGCTATGGGCCTATCACACCACTTATAAATTGCTGACAGGAAAAACACCATTTAAGTTGGTATATGGACAAGAGGAAGTCATTCCCATGGAATACATTACTCCCAGTTTGCGCATCGCTGCAGCAACCGGCATGAATGATGTAGAATCATTAGAAGAGCACATTGCGTAGTTGATCCAGCTTGAAGAGGACTGCTTTATTGCAAGCTTCCACCAGGGTGTTGTGAAGGATCGACAGAAGGTGTGGCATGATCGCCACATTAAGAAAAAAATGTTTACGGAAGGAGATTTGGTGTTGTTATACAACAACAAGTTCATGAAGCATCCAGGTAAGTTACAGATGCACTGGTTAGGCTCTTATCTTGTTCATTCCATTACTTCTGGAGGTGCGGTTCAGTTACAGCAATTAGATGGTACAGTACTACTAACGCTCGTCAATGGGAGTCACTTAAATCCCTATAGGATGGGTTCAGAGCTGCACAATGTTTGAGGCATAAAAAAAAACCGAGGATTTTGTTATATAGCAGGAAGAAGAGCCTAGGGGAATCGGCCGCGCAAAGAATAGGAGTTAGTAGCGACAAAAGGGAGACCACCTGTGATAGCTGCAGGGATGTGGGTTGGTCAAATCAGTAATAAAAGCATGTAGTTCAAATAGTTAGTTGGTGACGCTTGTTGAAGCGACATGCATTAATGGCTGATTCAACCGTTAGTAGGGCGAGATTTTTCATGGATTTGGTGTCATTACTGCTGGATTTGGTCATAATGGACATGGTGGATTTGGTAATGATGATTTCAAATTGGGAAGTGGTTATAAAAAGCACATGGGACGTGGGAGGAAGGCATTGTTTAGAGAATTTTAGTTGAGTGAGAAAAGTGTTGAGCCGAGTACAGTTGAAGAGTATTGAGTGCGAGTTGCGGAGTAGATCAGGTGAAAAGTCGTCGGGTGCATAGTAAGGTTTGGGGAGTGTGACATGTTGAGAAACTCCGACGCAATTGAGATTTCCAGTGAGCAGGAATCCCCTATTCAGCCCACAGCCATTGAGGAAGAATTCATGAGCATACTGGTAGGCTCTTCATCAATCCCCAAAAGAAAGCGGTAGGCTCAGAAGCCCAGTTCCACACCACCGCAGAAGAGGCACACCCACACTTCGGTTAGAGTACAAGGAGAGGGGACTGCATAGACCGAGCTGTTGAGCTCAGGAGATATAGATTCTATGGCACCCAAGGGTGTCTCTATCAATGATATCCTGGGATATGTTGCTCCGACTCATCCAAGAGCGAAGCCGAGGCAGCCCATGAAGAATCAGAAGTACCCACCCAAATTGTCACCGCTGCTGGAAGGGATGACTTGCTCGATAGATATCATTCATGCCTTACTCAGACTGAAGTTTGAGGACCATGATTTGTTGTTGCTCAAAGGTGTCAGGGATGAGCCCTATGAATCAGTTTTGACGGGGCCTAGTGCACCAATTCAATGGATTCCTCAACCATGGGCGAGCAGGTTGAATAAATTTGGATTGTTAGGGCTCATTAATATGCCTCATTTTGGGTTCCTCAATGAAGCTCATGCATGTGTTAAGAAAATATTAGCCTACTTTCATGGTGGGACACTCTGGTTGAATGAGCCCATTCCTATCATGGTTGACTTAGTTGCGAGAATTACGGGCTTGCCGAAGGCTGGGGAAGATTCAGCGCAGTATATCCGTGGGAGGGATACTGACAAGAAGCTTGTCAAGCAACTGAAGGAGAGATTTGACTTGTAGTGTGATGGCCGCACCTGTCGTATCGACAACATTAAGTCATAAGCGGTGCGTATCGAGGTGCGCATTCTGGCGAGCAAGATTTCCCGAGGGAATCGACTGGTCTAGTATAATTTGGGTGTGGTTGCATGTGCACAAAGATGTGCAGAGGGCGTGCAAATGAAATCGTCCTTGTTTCTACTCAACCAGTTGGTCGACGATGCCCTTGTTACTCCGGTCAGGCAGCCATTTTCCTACAGTTGGCTATTAATTCTCATTGCACTTGTCGCATGGATGGAACCAAAAGATTATCAGCCAATGGCAGTCAATGCGATGAAGGTGTGTCGAGGCGCACGTTATCAGAATTTGTGGTGGGTTGAGGAACCCAGTCGACAGATGGACAATGTGATCCATTTTTGGGTCTATTGGGAAGTGTTGCAAGCTGCATTTGTCAAAGTTCCCCTCTTATCTAATTATGCAGTGGCCAAGTATCAGAGCTCATTCAGTTCTCTATCGGGCCTCCCTCCATATATATCCAAGCACGATGGGACCCCAACAGGTAGTGCCTACCTCTGGCCTACAAAGTCATTGATAAATAATTGGATGCTTTTGTTAATGAGTGGCCGGCTGAATGGCATAACCCCGTGAGCTTAGAGGAACTCTCTAAGGAACCACCACCTTATGCCCCTGACGAGCCTATCCAGAAGGAGCTAAGTGTTCATGACTCTGATAATGAATCATCGACAGACCCTAAGGCCGAAGCACAGTGCATGCGGGAAGAAACTCAAATCAAATGGCGCCAATAATACTACGCAGGCAGTGGTACCCGATTAGGGCCGGGAGTACCAATTGCAGCGGCTCATCAAAGTGGTCACTGACTCCTATGAGGCTACGATGCAAGCGATACGAGAGTCCAACCAAGAAGGGTTTGTTGTGGTAAGAGATAAGTTTCATTCTATTTATGATGTTGTTTATAGGAAGACACCCAGGAAAGATGTGATCCAGGAATTCCCATCGATCAACACCGAGCCATGAGCTAGGAACTTTCAAGTTCCCCCAATTGCGATTGACGTGGGGAGTGAAGAAGTGAACTTGTTACTGCGACCACCCCAGAGCATTACCTTGGATATTAACAAGTTAATCGCTCAAGTGCTTATGGAGTTGCAACATCTTGCCACCCAGGAATTGGAGGATAGGTAGAAGGAGCTTCATGATGGGTATGTGCAGTCCTAGATTGCAACTGAGAAGATACAGAAAGAAGCGGAGGAACTGCATCAGGTCAGGGTGCAGCTGGCAGAAGAAAATGTATGGGAAATTGAGGCATTGAAGGGAGCACATGCTGAGTCGTAACGCAAGGCTGCCGAAGAAATAATCGAGCTGAAGAAGAAGCAAGACCACCTTATCATTGAGAAGGCGCAGCTGTGCGCAAGTTGTGGCGAGGTCAAAAAATTTGTTGATGAGGCTTGTCAACATATATTTGAGAGCACGATCGAGATTACTGCAGTCGCTAAGGCCAAGCGACTTGGGGAGGTTATTTTTTGGCTCCAGGACACCAATCTTATTTTCAATTCCCTGGTCCATCCATCCAGAGATGCCGCCGGAGCCAGTTTCCGAACGGAAGGCTACTATTGAGGAGGTAGAGGCCTAGTTTGAAACAATGGAGCAAGAGGCAAAGACAATCATGGATGCAATGACGTATTTCTGGAAAAGCGTTGTCCAAGACGAACATCTCGACCAGTTGACCACGCAAGTGCAATAATTTGAAGGACAGTTGACGACACTGAAGACATCGCTACGAGCACTGCCGCTCATGGTGCAGATCACATGGTCTGAGGAGTTGAAGGACCTACAGCAGAGAGCTTCCTGCACCTAATAATCCCAACAAAAGTGATGTGCCTAGTTGGATGAGTTTCAAGAAGTTGGTGGGTAGCTGGCTATCAAAGCAGTTGCAATGCTGCAGGCGATGCAAGAAAATCGTAAGATGGTAGATAGCAAAGATGCGAAGGCTCACCCCGTACAGCATACTTTTCTCAACCATCAAAGCACGCGACCGAAAGAGTCCAGCTCTAAGTTCGAGAGATCTCACATTTGAAGATATCAAGGACAAGACATTGACGTATACCCTATTGACCTGGTGTAGCTTGAGGATGAGCCACAAGACTGTGTTGGGTTCCTGTTAGTAGGGGTTTTGGGTAAGTAAGTTGCACAGCGTCGCGGTAGCTACGCAAGCTCATGCGACACCGCACAAGGCCAATTCAGCGCAATGGGCGGAAGAATAACTGTTTTTGAATATTTAATGCATTAACTGACCATGTTTTGTGGACATAGGTCATTAGTGGTTAGAAGTTAGTTAGAAGTGGACCTTTGATGTAAAGGCGCAAGCCTATATATAGAGCTAGTTTTGGAATTGTAAACAGATAATGAACAGGATATGAATCTATTGCGATTTGTCTATGGTCTTGATGAGTCTTCTGTTTTGAACAATTTGCGATCTGTCTGTGTCAGATACTGAATTTTGGGATGTAACCGGTCTCTTGCTATGGAGAAGAATTTTTTTTTTGGATCTGTTGTGCATAATTAATATGACATGATGGATGTTGCCTAAATGATGTCTTTTGCTTTCCTGTTTTCTCTGCTACGATGTCAATGATAAGTGTATTGAATCTGTTTATGATTAACTGATGTTGCTGCAATAAACTGATGATGCGATCTATCCCAAATTTGTTTCCATTCTGATGAATGATAAATAATCTTATTAAGGTTGTTTATGGATGATACTGCTATGACAAATGAATGATGTGATCTATTAGAAGATGAATTGTGATAATTGTCTTAGTTTTGTAATCTGATAGTTATCCGGTCGAAGCCACGAATGTTGTATCTTCCCTTCTTATTGCCAGAAAATTGGTTCTGATATCTCTCCCTTGAACATCTCAGGTGAGACTTCATCCGCTCTGTTGATGTTGCTAGGTAGGGTAAAACCTATCTAGGCTGGTGCTCAAGGAGATAGCGCTGGTTAGGCGTCGACACAGTGAGAACCCTTGTTGATGAGGTTTTGTTGGTGGGTTTTTTCCAACATCCCCTCCTGCTTTCTCCTCCCTTTTAAAGGGCACTCTACCCATTAATCCTTTGGTAACCAAGTATAGAGTCATTGTCTTCTCGTACAACCCATGTCGAGCTACCATTGAACCAGGTACTGGATCCAACTTTCCAACATTGCTGCATCCAGTGAAGGCACATACTATGGAACCTCCCTCCACACTCCATCCTCTAACATTTCTAGGTCAACCCCAATGGATAGGAGAATGGTCTCCCTGTAATTCTAGGATTTTTGCGCAGCTTGAGTCTGCTCTCGACTAGCCCAATGCTTCCCTTGTTTCTCCCCTACTCAGAATTCTCGGTCGTCTCAATTACAAGGGTGGTAAAGCATCGAAAAATGCCTTCACCCAAATCTCAAGCACCTTGCTTCACCACTCTTCTTAGACTCTCTCTCGTATTCAACAATTCAAAAAACACTCCACTACTGTCCTTCAACAAAGAACGTAACTCATAAACTGAATTTAACATGATGGAAGATGGGCTTAACATAAATTTTGACATAACTTGCCTATAATGGCTCTGTAGGCTAGTGTGGATCCCCTTCCTTTCCATATTTTTTTGCGGCCAAATACATCCTATCACTGTACCATCATCAATTTCCATTACCACTCTCATATTCTCTTGTGTATTGCTCTAGACGCATAAGGTCATCCACACACCCACTCCCGTTGAGATAATCCTTCACACTTTTTCCTTCATTAAGACAACCCATCCTACATGCATTCCATGGGTTGCATGCATGAGGGAAGCCATGTTCTTTCACTTCCTTGACTCATCGGCATCTGGGGTGGAAAAATTGCCAACTCCTAAATGATTACACTACCTTCTTATCTTGAGATCTGATATATTGGCCACGTCTAGTCCCTCCCAATACCTTATCTTCCTTTTTATTGTTATATTTTCCAAATGATCTGCTAATTTATTACCAGACTGCTTGATTTGAATGGACATTAGTCCATCCCCATACCTCAAATTGGTGGAAATATTTTCTAGATGACAAGCCAATCTCAGGTGGGTAGATACCTTTGCAACCGATTTCCCATCTTGTAAGTTTTCTTCCATTTTGATGATAAGTGTGGAATCTCCTTCCAGAATGACTGGGAGAGAATGAGTTGAAATAACACTATTAATATCATGGATCACACCCTCCAATTCTATCACATTATTCGAGTCCTTGCCATTGTATCCTCTGAACACCTAAAAGGTTTCTCCATCATGATTGTGAATGAACCCTCCAAAGCTTTCTTGTTTGGGCTTACATTTCAAAGCCCCATCAAAGTTGAGCTTAAAGAACCCCACCTGAGGTGTGGACCAGTACTTGGGACTTGCCCCATATCTTGGGTTGGTATGAGGCTTTCCAATATACATTGGTATTTCCCTAATTCCTTAAGAGCTTAGGGTTCTTACATCATATCCTTCAACTTGGATGACATCCATGGGCCACTTAGAAAGATGAAGGGTTTCTAGTATATAAACTTCAATTTGGTGCCATATTTTGTCACCGGTGTGGCTTTTGTTTATAAAAATCCTTTGGTTTCGCTCTTTCCAAACCTCCCACAAGACAAAACCAGGAACTAATTGTCATATTATGTTAACCAAAGGATTAGAGAACGGTTTGTCAATCCACTCTATAATAGATTGATCTATTCTTCCTCTAATCCTATTCGATTTTCTAAATATTTCCACCCCCTTGTCCCATATTGCAGATGAAAAGGGACATTTATCCAGAAGGTGATTGATTGTTTCTTCCTCAGAATGGCATAAGCAACATCTCCTAGGCCCCAAGAAGCCTATTATTTTGAGATTCTCCCCTGTTAAAATTCTTCTTTTAACAACCCCCCATTAAAACCTGGCCACTTTGGGCCACAAATTCGCCTTCTAGATTTTTTTCCAACCGTGTGTCTCTTCTCTCTCTCTCTGCACCCTGCTGCTATGTAGTATGCTTCCTTAATAAAAAATAATCCTTCTCCTTGTATCCTCATCGCAGCTTATCATATTCCTCACTCATCCTTATAGTTGGTTCTTCAAACTCTTACCATATTTCTTTACATCTTGCACCTCCACTTATCGCATGCCACTCTTCCTTACAACACCGGTTTTTGAGATCATTCCCACCTTGATTCACATCCCAGTAACTGTTTACTTTTGGTCCCCACATGGATGTAGTCAGTATCCAAGTATTCGTCACCCCCCCCCCCATTTTGGAAAATGGGGGAATTTTCTGCCATGAGTCCTTCCAAAAGTCTATAGAGTCCCCCTTTCTAATTTCCTAGAAATTGTGGTCTTGTATAAGGTCCTTTCCTTTCTTTGCCAAGTTCCACATATGGGACCCATTCCAAAGGTCATTATACCTTATAAGTTCTCTTCTCACCCATCTACGAGTATATTTAAAATGCCACAACCTTGCCCAGGGTTCATTCTCATCAGAGGCCCAACACCACCAAACCTTAGCTACCATTACCCTCTTGATGACTTAAGGATCTCTCACCCCCAACCCACCCTAGGCCTTGGGGAGACAAATGGTATCCCAAAATAGTAAATCCCATTTTTGTTTATCCTGTGATCCCCCCAAAGAAAATACCTTTGAATTTGGCGATTTTTTCTGAGCACAACTTTTGGAGCATCCATAGCAGAGAATATGTATGATGGCATTGACTGGAGTACCGTTTTAACAAGGATGAGCCTTCTTGGGAAATTCAAGGGGAAAGAGACCCAACTTGCTAATTTTTGCTTCATTCGAACCAATAGATCCCACCAGGACACTTGACGGATAACCGAGTCAGATAAAGGAGCACCAAGATATTTGGATGAAATGGAGCTCTAATGGAATCTGAGAATCCAAAGGATGTTCTCCTGAGTAATCCTTGTGTATAAAATATTGAGCACTCTTCATTATTTCAGCTTCATTAACCAACGCATGTCCTATAAACATGGTGTCATCCACAAATTGCTGATGATACTGTGATGGGACATTTGGGTGGAGCACTAACCCTTGTAGGCTATGATTCTGGATCATTGCTTTGCATTGCATCTAGTGCTAATGCACTTCACACTAAGAGGCCTCTTTTGGGTTTGGTTTTAAGTATGTTTTAAGGATAAGTAAGGAAAATAAATGTGAATATTGGCGATCTCAAAGAATGCTAAATTGAAATTTCATTGTAACGGTTTTTCCCTTAGTTACGTGGAAGGTTGTGCAACTATGGAGTTTTTTTTAAATGTATATGAAGGTAGTCAAGTTAAAAAGTATGTATTTTTTTCGCACTATTTTCAACTTGTTAAAAGTTATTTTTCCAGTTACTTTAAGTTTCAAGAAGATCTGACAAGCTCTTACCTATAGTACATTTTTGGAAGAATAAGATTATAAACTAGATTGCCCTAATCATTGCCTCATGTAAACTAATCTACAAAATATGGAAGTGTAGAGAATATAAAATTGTTATACTATTGTTATGATAAACTATTTTTTTATAAGTTTCCGTCTAAAACCATTGCTTTAGAGCTATTGATATAGACCATCTCCAGGACTAAATAAATATGGCATCTATGTTAATGCAAGGATTTAAAGCTTGGAATGTGTATTATATAAGACATAAGACATAAACATTGCACAAGTTTATATATATATATATATATATATATATATATATATNCTTCCTTTTTATTCATTATATGCTACTTATGCAGTGGACCATACCTTATGGTATACTCAATTTTGGCTATGGAAAATTTAAATTGAAAATTCATATATGGTATATGCTTATGCCTATCATGTATCCTTACTGCAAATATTCAAAATATTTCATTTAAGAGCTAAAAAATTTCACAATCTTGAACTAAAAAGTAAGTATTTTTTTCCACCATTTTTAAGATGTAAAGGTTATTTTTTCTTATATTGGTACTTTATTTTACCATACTGAGTATTTGACTTGACAAACTCTTACCCTTAGTATATTTTTGGAAGTACAAGATTACAAATTCGGTTGGTATAACAAGTGCACATGTAGACTAATCTACAACATATGTGGAACTGCAATTCTTTTGAGATAAAACCATAAAAGAGTTCCTTCCAAGATACAAGCATAGATATGTAGTTGATCTTGATAACCTCCAAACCGATTGATGGTAGTTTGTAGTGATGAAGAGATATTATCAATGGGAGTTATGACAATGGAACACTGAGAACCTGACTGACATAACCTGCTACGTTTGCTCTTAACCTAGCATGGAGTCCATCCTCTCCCCAAGAGCTTAGTACCAACCATGAAAAAAAGTGAGAATAGGTTTGTTTTTTGTTTGTTTGTGTGTTTCTCTGTGGTAGGGTTTTTTTTTCTCACTGGTTCTGGTTCCCAAAGCTATGACACTGATGTCTTCTGCGCTTGTGGATGGGGGACTACCAATCTAGTATTTGGCAGAGTGACTCTCACTCTTCAAATGTAGACTACTTGGTGTTCCCAATTTTTGTGCTATTAGGTCTCTCCTAGTTTTTTTGGGTGTTGTTGGACGCTTTCTCTCTTGAGCGTTTGAATGTGCATGGCCCTTGTCTTATCCTATAGGGTGGTATCGCCCACCTGAGACCTACTGCATTTTCTATTTTTCTTTTTTCCTTAGTATGTGGGGGTGGTTCTTTTAGGTTTTTTATTTCTTTTTAGGGTTTTGACCAGGATTTCACATTGTTTTTTTTCTGGGTTTCCACCCCGGGTTTCACGAGGTAACGTGATGATTAATACCGGCATCATGGGGGTATGACCTTAGCACTATTTTGTATTATTTTATGGATTCTCGGGCTTGAATTTCCCTATGGTACATGTGGTGTTGCGTTGTCATTTCTTTTCTTTGGGGTTTCTTTTTTCCTTTTTACTCTCACCTTGTTGGCCTGTCGGGGTTCCTTCACTTGGTTTCAATGGTGACTTTGTGTCTAGCCAAGAACTATCAATTTGTTGACGCCTCTCACGCTCACTACATGGCCCGATGAAATACAAAGTATACTAAGGAACTGGATGTTAAGAGATGTTATGTGCTGGGCTGTGATGTTTTTTTGGACAAAGTTGACATGTTGTGTAGACATGCCCTGGTCGATAGACTGGAATACTGTAAGCTTGACAAAGATGAATGTAGGGTCACCCGAGAAACCCAATAATGGAATCCACTACTGAACTACATTCCAACCATCATCAAGCTCACAAATGGTTGGTATGTATTTCTCTTCCTCGAAGGGAAGGACACAACTCTCATTCTCAATTCTTTTTGGCCACTGGGTAATGGCTCAGTGGTTCCTAACTGCTGGCACACATGTTTTGACCATGTCCATGAATGCGTTGTCATTCAACACCTTTTGGTTTTTCTCCCTACATTACCCCTACTACCTTGGAGTAAGGAAGCCCTTGTGGGCATAGCAAACACTTTGGGTCAGTTCGTGGCATTGGAAGATAACTTCTTACACTCTTTTGATAAATGCACAACAAAGTTTTTCGTGGAATTAGATGTTTATGCGGGCCTTATGCCAATTATCCACATTATGTTCAATGATATAGTCCTTGCTCAAAGATGGAATACCTTCATTCTCCCTTTCACTGTCATATTTGTCACGATACCGATCATCTCAGACGTAGATTTCCTCTTTTGTTACAGGGGTCTCCTCGGGCGAAGGATGGTGTAGATGGGGCCGACGCTCGACTTGTATCTCGCGACCGTCCTGATATTGGTATCTCCTAGGCTCTAGATGAAGCCATGTATAACTCAACTTCTCCTACTTATTATGAGGATCTCACTAAAGGAGAGCTAGATTTTATTGTGGATGTGGAGATTATTTCTCGTTGTTGATGCCTGGAAGATACTCCTTTTCCTTTGGCTATTGGCCCTATGGTGGATACTACTTGGTTGGGAAGGGATGAACCCTCTCCTATTTTGGACTTGGGATCTGTGACTCCCTTACCCTTAGTTGTTGGGCGGGTGGTCTTTTCCCTTGTCTTAACTTCTCTTGTGAGGGATAATTCTCCTATTGGGGTCTTAAGTATTGTTTCTTTGAATGGGATGACTACTTCTCATGTTAGGGTTTTGGGTTTTACTTATTTGGGTACTATCGATGACTTGGTATCACCTCCCCCTCCATAGGAACACACCATTACTATCCCTTCCTTATCGGAGGATGAGTTTCCTCCCCTTGATGGGGCTCCCTCTTCTCCCTTGTTTGACTCTTTCCTTCATCCTGCTAGTCCCTATGAAGAGTAGTCTTTCACTGAATCCACACTTCTAAAATCACTCACCATTTTCACTGAAAAATATCCTATTACACCTTCGACTATCCCTCCTTACTCTATCAGGAACAAGAATGTGACCATTAGGAGATCAAGGAAATTTAAAACTATTCAACAACCTATGATTCCTAGGGTACTTTTGTCTTCTCCTATTACTACTAGATTGAAAAACGTGGCAAGATCCCATCACTCTTCTTGTCTTCCATCCTCCTCTAGGTACTTAGAGAAAAGTCTTCCTCGAGCCTGTGTACTTAATGAAATTACTCTCTCTTAACATACGTGGTTTTAGAGGACTTACCACAATCAAATCCCTTGATTCTTTGCTCTCTTCTACCAAGACTGATATGTTATTCTTTCAGGAAATGATGTACCTACAACACAGGACCTCCTCTCCTTTGCTAAAATTCGACTTGGCTGGGAATTTTATGCTACTGACTCTCTTGGCCTCTCGAGAGGCCTCCTCTCAGCTTTGGATCCTTCTATAGTGCATTGTAAAGCCTTTGTCGCCCCTTTTAGTATTCCAGTAAAGGTTGTATTGAGGAATCAACCCTTTAAAATATCCTGTCTCAACTGATATGGTCCCTATCATAATAGGACTATATTATGGGAGGTTGTTGTTAATGAGGGTATTTTTTACCTTACTAATTTAATCATTGTTGGTGATCTTAACTTTACCCTCTTGGATGCAGAGATCTGGGGGAAAAATTCCCATATTGATCCACTCAACACTTATTTTGTTCAGCTGTTCGCCTGTAACAATACGGTGGACATTGCACCGATTTGTTTTATACCTGCCTAGAGAAATGGTAGATCAGGTGACAGGGGACTTTGTAAAATACTTGACAGATTTCTTGTATTGGAGACCATGGTACCTCTCTTCTCTTGCTATCGCTCTTGGGTACACCATTCTATAATATCTGATCATTTTCCTGTATGTATGGAATGTGATGTTTCGATGATCCACTTGAGAAATTATCGTTTCAAGTTTAACAGGGCTTGGGTTCAATTGGAAGAGTTTTCACAGCTTGTTGATGCTTCTTGGTCCACAATGATATCTATGCCTGAGTGTGATGCCATGGCCAGTTTGGTTATGAAACTGAAAAGACTTAAGGGTGAAGTCAAAGCTTGGGAAAAGTTGCAGCTTGCTAGACAACGAAAGGAATCTGAGGACCTGGATCTGGAGGTACAAAAAACTATTTGCTCTGTCTCCATCGGGCATCCTCTCTGATTCTGAGGCTCATAAACTAGCATCTGCTAAATGTAAAAAGTAAAAATTATTGGCACATGAGGTAGTCACGTGGAGACTCAAGAGCAGGGCCCTTTGGATTGAATAGGGGGATGCAAATACTTAATATTTCCATAGTTTTTCTTCTATCAGGAGAAACAATAATTCTTTTTGGGAACTTGTTGATGGTTCTGGTACCTTTGTTAGCAATTTGGATCATCTCAAAATCTTGGGGATGGAACATTTTTCCTCCCATTTTTTGGAGGATGGGAAGGCCCTCATATCAGACCAATTACAGGTCATCAAGAAATTTCCTTCTTTCCTTTCCTCTTAAGACTCAGAGAGCATGATGGATGAGGTTAATCTGGGAGAAATTGAATCATCTCTGAAGAGATTCAATAAGAACAAGAGCCCAGGGCTCGATGGCTAGCATGTGGAAGTCTTCACTTTTTTCTTTGATTTGGTAAAGAATGATCTGTTGATGGCTGTCGAGCAGTCTCGAATGGATGGGAATATTAGTAGAGCCCGGAAATCTAATTTTTTGACCCTCATTCATAAATGTGACCTCCCAAAAAATTTTGTAGACTTTCGACCCATCTCCCTCTGCAACCTTATCTATAAACTTATCACTAAAGTTATCTCTAATAGACTCAAACCCATCCTCTCCAGGGCCATCTCCATTGAGCGGTTTTGGTTCTTCAAAAATAGGTAGATCCAGGAACCCATTGGGATTACCCAGGAAGTACTTCACATTATTAAAAAAAAATGGATGCCTTAGTCCTAATGCTTGACCTCATAAAATATTTTATCATGTTAATTGGACCTTATTACGCCTTGATAATCCTCCTCCATATTGGGATTCCCTTGGAGGTGATTAACTGGATCATGGGATGTGTATATTCAAAAAATTTCTCTGTATTGATCAACGACTCACCTTCAGGATTTTTTAATGCTTCTAGAGGTATCAGACAGGGATGTCCCCTGTCACCACTACTCTTCCTTCTAGTGATCGAAGGACTCAATCGACTCATTGGGGAAGCAAAATCTGAGGGGAATATATCTGGTATAAAACTCTCACCCATCCTTTCTCTTACCCACTTACTGTTCGTGGATGATATAATTCTTTTTGGCAAAGGAATTTTTGAAGAATGGAAAGCTTATAAATGTGTTTTGGACCTTTTCTGTTCGGCGTCGAGGATGAGTATCAACTTGGAAAAATATTCCTTTCTTAGGAATAATTTATCGGATGATCATTAGTAACTATATCACTGGAATTTTACCCGTCAAAATGGATCCAATTGACTCAGGGTTTAAATATTTGGGATTTTGGCCCAAACCATTGGGTTATTTCTCTAAGGACTGGAGATGGATCATCAAATAATTTGAAAACAAGATTTGTCATTGGACTTCAAAATTATCGTCTTTAGGTGTGTTGAGGCCTGTAAATTCGTAGGCAACAACAGCAAGGGATTCTCCTCAGTCAACGTTCCCAACTAGCCCGTGACTATTTGGTGTAGGGAATCTGTCCAGTTTGCAGTCCAGCTACCGTAGGTCAAGTAACAAAAATAAAGGTTTTACCAGTTGCGGCCCGATCCACCGTATATATTTTTGTAATTTTTGACTTAAAGTATGATATGCAAGTGCCTATCTAAGATGCAGATTGATTAAGGATGAAAGGAGTGGTCACAATGTGATGCGCAGGTTCTTACCTCTCGTCTTAGACTCTCTCGCATCTCAATCACACACAACTAGAAAATACATACTAACTAAGTTATCTCTAGAGAGCAAAATATTGATTCATGAGTAATGTAATACTGTTCACATGTTAAGGTAAATCACAGGTAGCTGTTCTTAGAACCAAACACATAAACATGAATAAAGATATACATGACAAGATAGCTCATCAACAATTAAAACCTCCATTACTCATAGTGGAAATTATCACAGAATATACCAGAGAACATTCAGGCAAGAACATAGGTTCAAAAAGTTAGAACGCTCTCACAGTTAATGAAACACAGTCGAAAACAAAATAGTTCCCCTTCAACATTGTTCATTTTATCACATTCAAACATTCCACACAGCACCTTCTTCAACAGGAAAAATTTGCAATTTCTTATTGTAAAACTAAATAGTTCCTCTTATAAACAATAGCTCACAAGTTTTTCCAGGGAAAAAAGCCACTGATTCCCTCTCCCTCTCCTATCTTTATACACAAACCACAAAACCTTTGGGTTGCCCCGCCCCTAGACCCTCCGTCTTCCCCGACCATTTTAATCTTACAGTTTTGTCAATTTGCGAGTGCTCATGATTTAGGCAATATGTTACATTTCGGATTTTAATCTTACAAGTACTTCACATAGCAGGACCAGCTCAGTCACTGCTGAACCTTTCCAAAAACCGGGCCTCTGTTGCTATTGATTCCTCTTTGTCTTTCATTTGTCCCTTTTAGATCCCGTTGATCTTAGAATGTATCTGCTTATCACTTTTCATCCAACTTTCCTCAGCTTTATCCTTCAACTATGTCTTCTTGTATCAGCAATCTGAAGAATCTTCTGAGTCTGTCTGCAGTCAAAACAACAATTCATCATTAATTCGGACCGCATATTTTTAATACTTAAACCATATTAACAATAAAATTGATCATTAAGATGAGGCCCTATACTGCACTCTTGTTGCGTCAGCCTCAAACAGGAATAAAAACCAACCTCCACTCGCACAAGGTTTTAAAAAATTCTCAAGACGGCAGGAAAAACCTTATTGGTGGCTTGAAACACTGAGACATCAGCTAGACAGTCTTACTTACAGCCACAACAGCGGGTTTTAGACGGACAACGAGTTCCACAGGACCGTTAATCCTATCAGAGTTGAAAGAACTAAATGCCAAAGCATCGGGCGGTAAAGTTTCCTATCGGTGAACGAAACGACATCAACGTTGGGAGGTTAGTGCATTACGCAGCCGCAATAGTGGTATATGAAAATACTACGGGCCCTGCAGTCAAAAGACGAAATGGAAAAAACCAGACAAAGAATCGATGAGAGGAGTAGTTATATGGCGGACACTTAGTTCACTCAGGAGCCACAATGGTGGAAAGCAAACCGACTACAACCCCCGATCAAAACCATAAAATTTTCGTTAAGGCACAGAAACATCATGAAAATGTTAAGTGTTCAGAAAACTTAAGGTCTTGCATCTGTCCAAAAATCTTGCCTCACTTCCAAAACAACGGCTTCATAAAGATCAAACAACCTCGACTTAACTTCAACCAACCTCTGATAATGCAAACAAGTCAAAACAATACAGCACGACATCGGAGAAGTCAAGACCATCCTGCGGAATACTTATCATTCAGCTTCCGCAACGGAGGCTCCATAAGGAAATATGGCTCTAATACGTTGTTTAAATGGCCTTCAAACAATCAAACTAAAAGTTTTCTTTCGGCTGGGCAGCGATGAAATTTGTTTCACGTCCGAAACAGTGGTGAAAATGAGAAATAGACTTCCGAGAACAAAGAAAGAAATTGCAGATCAAAGGGCAAAAACCAAACTCTAAATTCTGCAACCCAAAGCAATTTCATACATAAGCAATTTTCCGAAAAGCATGAAGAGGGTTAACCCAAAAATATTCCACACTTGTAGCAAAGGGGAAAACAAAGACAGAGCTCATGGATCCAAATGATTCTAGGCAAGATAAAAATTAACAGGAGGGTCCAAAATTTCGAAAATTTGGGAAAATAGTTGCAGCTGCAACAATTGGCGACTAACTGGTGAACCTAGATCTCTGGACAATTTACTTCTTAAGTAACAGATTGTTTAACAACAAACGAACATGTTGAATTCTTCTAGATGTCTGGATTTATCAAATGAAAAATATATGTACTTTTAATCATTGATGATGATCCAATTTAGGAAAATGGAAACCAATATTTCCAAGTCAAGATAACTCTTTTGAGGCCAGGAAGATGAGTTTCATTTGTTTCCTTTGTCTTCAGGTAGCTTCCAGCTTGGACACCACAGGATTGTAACATATGGTAAACAGAAATATTCATTTGTTCCTCATTCCCATGCCATTTTTCACCTTTTGTGCTTTATTGGACTTTTTTCCTTTACATATGAGTCCTCCTGCATGCCTTTCTTTCTGAATTTTCATTCAGGCTCCTCTATCCATAGTGTCCTTTTGTGTGAGAGATGTATTCAACTTTCAGCTCACGGACGGAGAGGAACTTTTGGAAATTTAGTACTTATATGGTTCAGTATTTTGTTTTGATACATATTGCTTTCATAGGAGCTTTCGACTCTTTATCTGCCTTTTGGCATTCAATTCTTGGCATGGGATCATTTATATATAATATACTATTTACCCTGCTTCCTTTCCATGGGCCCTTAGCTGTCACTCCCTAGGACATTTTAAAATGTGAGATGGATGGAGCCTCAAAATAATATTCCAAACCTTTTGATCCTGGCTTATTTTACAAGGATTACGCAGGATGTTAATGTGTTCATAGCCCTTTGGGAAAACTGCTAAAATAGAAGAAATTATTTCAGATAAAACAATAATCCATAGTCTTACACTCAAGAACTTTAATCATTCCATAATTCTAATGTTCTCCATGCAACCAAGAGTTTTCCTCCTTTTATTGAAATTAGTCAAAATCTAAACTAAAACAAAACAGAAATAAAATAAATCAAAATAAATAGCCAAATCAATTTATTTATGTACAAGATAAAAGAACAAAACAAAACTCAGGAAAAATAAGGTTTGAGACTAAACCATTTACTGGTAAGTTCTCTTCCCACCCCTGTAAATATTGCAATTTATAGGTTGAGGGGCCAAGCTTTGCCGCAATATGGAAAGGACCTACCCACAACTGTTGAAATTTCGTGTGTTTCCCTTTCTCATCATGGGGGTGATCCCACTTGAGAACCAAATCTCCCACCTTGAATTCTTTTGTTCCAGCCTTGTGTTTATCAAACCATCTCTTAAATACCTCCTATTGTTGTTTGAAACGTTCTCTGGCCTTGGATCTAGACTCTTCTACCTTCAAAAGATTATATATCCTCATTTGCAAGACTTCATTATCTGATCCTCTGGATTCCTAAGCTATTATGGAAGAGGGTAGCATGATATTGGGGGGTAGAATGGCCTCTTTTCCATAAACAAGGGTATACGGGGACATACCTAACAAAGTCTTGGGGGTGACCCTATCATCCCAAAGAGCATTTGGTAATGCAGAGTGCCAACTCCTTTAATTTTCTATCACCGTCGTTTTTAAAATCCTAATCAAATTCTTGTTTGTAGATTCAGCTAGACCATTTCCCCGCCGATAGTAATTAGCAGAGTAATGCAACTTAATTCCTTTCTCATGAGCAAATGCAGTTAATCTAATCGAGGAAAATTAAGTAGCATTATCTAAAACTAAAGAAATTGGAACTCCAAACCTGGTCATAATATGGTCTTGCAAGAAGTCCACGACCGCATCTTCATTTACTTTATGCAACGGAATGGATTCGACCCAATGAGTGAAGTAGTCAGTTGCTGTCAGAATGTACTTGTGTTGCATGGAATAATTCAGCTTTATCTCCCCAATAATATCCACCCTCCACTGCTCAAAAGGTTCTGTTATCATTACAGGCTTTAATGGTCCTACTGCTTTAACTTGTCTTCCACTACACCTTTGGAAAATGTCGCATTTTCTGACATGGGCATGTGCATCTTGGAATAGTGTGGGCCAATAGTACCCAGCTCTGAGAATTTTATGAGCTGTAGTATCTCCGGAGAAATGTCCTCCAGCAGGACCATCATGTAAATCTATCATTACCTTCTTCGCGTCTTCTTTCTCTAAGCATCTAAGAAGAACTCCATCGTAATTCTTTTTGAATAATATTCCTTCAATAATTTGATATGAGACTGATTTAAGACGCAGTGCTCTTCTTTGCTTAGAATTCCAATGTTCCGATAACAATCCTGCCTGAAGGTAATGCACAAGGTCTCGATAACAAGAGTCCGGAGCTGTGAAAAGAGGACATACATCCATCAATTGTAACTCAGCTTCGCCTTCCCAGTCACGTTCTTCATTGTCTTTACTCTCAGTCATTAGTTTGCACAATCCTTTCCCTTTGACTATGGAGGCTGGCTTGAACTCGAGGTCATATTCCTGTAGAGTTGTCACCCAGTTGCCTCTTCTTTCTCCTAACTCCTTTTGTACGAAAAGAGACCTCACAGCTGGGTGTGGAACTATTACCTTTGTCTGGTTCTTCAGTATATATGGTCTGAATTGTTTCACCGCTTTGAACACTGCGTAAGCTTGTTTATCTATAGCTGGGTAATTCAATTCAGCCCCTTGCAGACCAGTGCTCATAAATGATATGGGGAACTCATCTCCCCCATCTTCCTTCTGGGTAAGCACAGCTGCTAGTGAATCATTAGATGCGAAAGTGTACAGAATAAAATCTTTATCAAAATCCGAACTTTTGAGGGAGGGTGCATGCACAACATCTATTTTAATTTTACTAAATGCATTCTTCTCGACATCAGTCCACTTGAATTGTACACTTTGCTTTACCATTTGCTACAAAGGTTTAACAATTTGAGTGAAATCTGGCACAAACCTTCACACAAAGTTTATTGTCCCCATAAATGATTGCATGCCCTTTTTATTATGGGGTAAGGGAATCTGTTCAATGGCTTTGATCCTTTCTGGGTCTATGGAGATCCCCTTCTTAGAAACCACGTGACCCAATAGCTTACCTTCTGTAACAGCAAACACGCACTTCTTGGGGTTCAGTGAGATACCATATTTTCGGCAGCGTTCAAAAATCTTCTTTAGATGAAATGTGTGTTCCTCTCTTTTCTTTGAGAATATCGTGATGTCATCAAGGTATACTATAGCACTGCGGCCAATCAGACCGTAGAAAGCTATGTCCATGTCCCTCTAGAAGGTAGCTCCAGCGTTTATGAGTCCAAAGGGAATCCTTTTGTAGGCAAACGTTCCCCACCTGGTCCTGAATGTCATTTTTAGTCTGTCTTCTTTGGCTACTAATACTTGATTGTAGCCTGAGAATCCATCTAATAAAGAGAATAGTTCAGAACCTGAAACCATTTGCAATATCTGCTCCATGGGTGGAACAGGATAATTGTCCTTATCTGAAGCGCGATTTAAGTTTATAAAATCCACACATAGCCTGATTTCTCCAGATTTCTTCTTCACCGGTACCAGATTTGAAACCCATTCCGAGTGTCTAACCTTAAAAATAATTCTAGCATCCAATAGTTTCTTAACTTCACTCTGGATTAAAGGTTCTAATTTTGGATGCATTTTCCTTAAAGGATGCTGATAAGGTTTGATTCCATATTTGATGGGGATAACATGATGGATAATATTGGTGTCATATGTCTTCAGATATTCATATGTCCAGGCAAAAACATCCTTGTATTGCTTGAAAAGAATAATGAGCTTATCCCTTTCAGCTGGGGAGCAGCATTTTCCCAGATTCACATATTTAGGCTCCATCTCAATCCCCAAATTAATCAACTCGGACTGTAGAGATGAGCTATGAGTCTTCACATTCGCTGGTCTTTTGAATTTCTCATTTAAATCAAACATCCGTTCTAAAGTCCTGACTCCCTTAGGAATAAAATTGTCGAATTTTAGCTTGGCCTGATGTTCTTCATCATCAATAATCGTCGCTTTGAAGGCCTCGTCATTTTTCAAGCATTCTATAATCTACTGATCATCATCGAACACTCGTAGATTGGTAATCATATCTGGAACCGAGGGCCTGAAAAGCAATTAAACAGAGCACCGATTATTAGAGAGCACAAGCCTCGCAGCTGATGTGGCCAACACGTTAGCTACTGCATTCTTAAGTCTTGGAATGGATACAATGTTAAATGCATCAAAACATTTAAGTAAATCCCATACTTCTTTTTTATAAGCTTTTAAATGCGGAGAAATGCAATGTATTTGATTCCGAATTTGTTTTACAATTATTTCAGAATCTGCAAACACTTTCATATTATTTGCCTTTAATTCAATTGCTTTCCTTAATCCCTGAACCAATGCTTCATATTCAACTGTGTTATTGGTACATTCAAACTCTAACCTACATGAAAGAAAATGTTTGTTTTTCATAGGGTCAATCAGGATACAGTTGGCTCCCGACCCTTCTAAAGTTTTAGAACCATCAAAGAAAAGCGTCCAAAAATCGCTACCTACTACTGTGTGAGAATTAACATCTACATCTATAGCTAAGTATACTATTTTACAATCGATTTCATCAGCCTGTGAAAAACGAAGGAGATTAGGATGAGCATCAAATGTACTAGTGGCTTCCTCCACTTGATAGTTTCCTGGTTCTAGCTCAATAAAGTAGTTTCCCAAAACAGAATCAACTCGTTCATTTTTTTCTTCAAACTGAGTAACATCGTGTTTCATGTGGGGCTCCCTCAACACTTTAATTTGATTTGGGATTCCTTTATATGGCAGCCACAGATGCAACCATTCTGAGTTAAAATATCCATTCAGCTTTGCCGACCAATATCTGCTCAAAACAAGTCCATAAGCTTCCGGTATGTCAGCCACCACAATATCGAGACTTGACACACCTTATCATTTGAAGATAAGCGAACGAGAACATCCTCCATTTCTCCAATTACCTTCACATTTGTTCTATCCAACTGAACAACCCTCCAGGTAGATGGTTTAGGTTGTCCATTTATCTTTTTGCAGACCGACAATGGCATGACATTGAATGATGCCCCCAAGTCTACTAGGCAGTTATGCACGTTATGGTTGAAAATTTCAAAAGTAAGGAGAAAAGGTGGATTCTTGCTTTTAGGATTACCTCCCATACTTGCTTCACCAATTTTCTCTTCTTGGGGCTGATTGTCAGTGGGAAGCCTCTCCTCTGATGCTTCAAGTGCTTTCAATAGCTTTTCTTTTTTCTATGGCACATTGCACATTTCAAATAATGAGATGTTTGCCCTCACCTTCTTGATATCCTCCACAATGTCATAATCCATCTTATGTTCTGTGAGATTCGATCTAACATTATTTATTTTGTCTTCATTGGGCTTAGTAGGCATGTTGGTCTACCTAGGATTTTGACTGGTGATGTTAAACTCCGGAATTTTATTAGCTAGGGAGCTATTTTGAAATTTCTTAACATTCTTTTGGAGTCTTTTGATCTTTGGAAGCATAAGACTGTTTTCCTTAATCAACCCCTGGCTTCTTGTGGTTACATTTATTTCCAAGATGCCCTCGTGTCTCAGATCCTTGCCTTCCTCAACATCAAACAACGATACATAGTCCCATAAAACCATAGCTTCATCCTCTTGTTTTTCAGTTGATTTATTGTTATCTTTCCCTTCTTCATCGTTGTCTTCAGTTAATTTGGAATCCAAAAGTTGATTCATGACCAATGTCATTGAATTTATCCATTGAGGACAATTCTTTTCAGAATGGGGTTGTTGGTGGAAAGTGCAAAAATTGTCCATTCCTACCTCTGTTAAGTTCATAGATGCAGGGCTGTGAGGAGGGGGTTGAGATTGATTGTTATCTTCCCTTTTCTTGTAATAAGGCTTATAGAACCTTTGGGATTCCTTTTCCTTTCCCAAGTCTATGATTCTATTAGAAAGCTTCTGCATGATTTTTGCCATTCCTTCGCAATCTGGTGATTGCTCCTCTTTAGGCTTAGTAAACAACAAAGCTTTCCTCTCGACATTTTTTTCTCCTGACCGTTCAGGATAATATTCAATACTTTCCAAGTTCCCTTTCAGCCTCTACTCTCTCCGCTTCCTCATAGGTCTCTTCTAGCGTAGGTTTGGCATTCATTTTGGCAAACATGGCCAACTCGGGTCCTAGAGTTGAGGTATAATATTCAATCAGGACTTTATCCAAGGGTTTGTCAGCTTCAGAAAAATTCTTAAGATAGGCTTCGAATCTTTGGGTAAAACTATGCACCTTCTCTTTTCTCTCTTTCTTTAAGGTGCATAGTCCTTTCATAAGAGTTGCATGAGTTTTTTGGGTTGCATATTTACTTCTAAAAATCCTTTCAAAGGTATCCCAATCAGGGATAGAGTTTGCAGGCAAACCAAAGTACCACGATGCTGCTGCTCCTTTAAGGGTGTGTGGAAAAAGTCTACAAACCATATCCTCATATTCACCAGCCCTTAATCCTTCTATTTCCAAATAGAAACTCTGCAAGTGGTCATCTACTAACATCTTCTCGTTTGGATCAAACTTGGGTAGCATCTTTTCGAAAGATTGAGGTAAATCATGCAAAGGAGGTGTCAGGTTTAAAGGTGATCTGGCTTTCCAGGCAGGTGGTGGATTTTGTGGGTTGGGTGGCTGATTTGCATTTACGCCTGCCATGAGTCTGGGTGGAGAGTGAGGTGGTGAATGAATAGGAGTATGAACAGGATAACTATAGGGAGTATCTAGGCCTACTTAATTCAAAGGCTGTACAACTTCCTGTAGGGTTGTTTCTACAAGTTCTTCCAAATCTCCAACCAACATTGAGTCTTCCAATATATGATGATATTTCCTTTTATATTCTCTTCTGGGAAATTCAGGGATAATCGGTAATCCTTGATATTATTTATGTATGCCCTAGTGTGTCTTCTCAGATCATTAACAACTTCGTTGTCCACAGAATACAAATGTTCTCTATTCCCCTCTTCAGGAATTGGATTGGAAAACAAACTGCCTTCTAAACTGTCACCAGTGGAATAATTTCAGGAAAACGGGTTTCCTCGGCCAGCCATGCACTATAAGCCCTCCTTCTAGTGCCAGAAACTATTGAGGCCTGTAAATTCGTAGGAAACAACAGCAAGGGATTCTCCCCAGTCAACATTCCCAACTAGCCCATGACTGTTTGGTGTAGGGAATCCATCTGGTTTGCAGTCCGGCTACCATAGGTCAAGTAACAAAAATAAAGGTTTTACCGGTTGCAGCCCGATCCATCGTATATATTTTTGTAATTTTTGACTTTAAGTATGATATGCAAGTGCCTATCTAAAATGTAGATTGATTAAGGATGCAAGGAGTGGTCACAACGTGATGTGCAGGTTCTTACCTCTCGTCTTAGACTCTCTCACATCTCAATTACACACAACTAGAAAATACATACTAAGTTGTCTCTAGAGAGAAAAATATTGATTCATGAGTAATGTAATACTGTTCACATGTTAAGGTAAATCATAGGTAGTTGTTCTTAGAACCAAACACATAAACATGAATAAAGATATACACGACAAGATAGCTCATCAACAGTTAAAACCTCCATTACTCATAGTGGAAATTATCACAGGATATACCAGAGAACATTCAGACAAGAACATAGGTTCAAAAAGTTAGAACGCTCTCACATTTAATGAAACACAGTAAAAAACGAAATAGTTCCTCTTCAACATTGTTCATTTTATCACATTCGAGCATTCCACACAGCACCTTCTTTAGCAGGCAAAATTTGCAATTTCTTATTGTAAAACGAAATAGTTCCTCTTACAAACAATAGCTCATAAGTTTTTCTAGGGGAAAAATCCCCTAATTCCCTCTCCCTTACCTATCTTTATACACAAACCACAAAACATTTGGGTTTCCCCACCCCTTGACCCTCCGGGTTCCCCGACCATTTTAATCTCACATTTTTGTCAGTTTGTGAGTGCTCATGATTTAGGCAATACGTTACATTTCGTATTTTAGTCTTACGAGTACTTCACATAGTGGGACCAGCTCAGTAACTGCTAAACCTTTCCAAAAACTAGGCCTCTGTTGCTATTGATTCCACTTTGTCTTTCATTTGTCCCTTTTAGATCCCGTTGATCTCAGAATGTATCTGCTTATCACTTTTCAGCCAACTTTCCTTAGCTTTATCCTTCAGCTATGTCTTCTTGCAGTAGCAATCTGAAGAATCTTCTGAGTCTGTCTGCAGTCAAAAAAAAAATTCATCATTAATTTGGACCACATATTTTTAATACTTAAACCATATTAACAATAAAATTGATCATTAAGATGAGGCCCTGTACTGCGCTTTTGTTGCCTCAGCCTCAAACAGGAATAAAAACCAACCACCGCCCACACAAGGTTTTAAAAAATTCTCAAGACGGCAGGAAAAACCTTATCGACGGCTTGAAACATTGAGACATCAGCTGGACAGTCTTACTTACAGCCACAATGGCGGGTTTCAGATGGACAACAAGTTCCGCAGGACCGATAAGCCTATCGGAGTTGAAAGAACTAAATGCCAAAGCATCGGGTGGTAAAGTTTCTTGTCGGCAAACGGAACGACATCAACGTCAGGAGGTTAGTGCATTACATAGCCGCAATAGCAGTAGATGAAAATACTATGCACCCCGCGGTCAAAAGATGAAACGACGAAACCTGGACAAAGCATTAGCGAGCAGAGCATTTATATGGCGGACACTTAGTTCGCTCGGGAGCTGCAATGGCGTAAAGCAAACCGACTATAGCCCCCGATCAAAACCATAAACTTTTCGATAAGGCACAGAGACATCATGAAAACGTTAAGTGCTCAGAAAACTTAAGGTGTTGCAGTTGTCCAAAAAACTTGTCTCACTTCCAAAACAATGGCTTCATAAAGATCAAACAACCCCGACTCAACTTCAACCAACCTTCGATAATGCAAACAAGTCAAAACAATACAGAACGACATTGGAGAAGTCAAGACCATCCTGTGGAATACTTATCGTTCAGCTTCCGCAATGGAGGCTCCATAAGGAAATATGGCTCTGATACGTTGTTTAAATGGCCTCCGAACAATCAAACTAAAAGGTTTATTTCGTCTGGGTAGTGATGAAGTTTGTTTCACCTCCGAAATAGTGGTGAAAATGAGAAATAGGCTTCTGAGAACAAAGAAATAAATCACAGATCAAAGGGAAAAAACCAAACTCTAAATTCCGCAACCCAAAGCAGTTTCATACATAAGCAATTTTCTGGAAAGCATGAAGAGGGTTAACCCCAAAACAATCCACACTTGTAGAAAAAGGGAAAACAAAGACAGAGCTCATGGATCCAAACAATTCTAGGCAAGATAAAAATTAACAGGAGGGTCAAAAAATTTGAAAATTTGGGAAAACAGTTACAGCTACAACAAGGTGGAAGACTGATTATGATTAGATCAATCTTATCCAGAATCTCGATATATTGGTTTTCACTAGCTAGACTTCAAAGATCGATACTGAACAGGCTGAGGCAATGTATATTTACTTTCCTCTTAGGTGGCACTGCTAAAAATCACAGGTTGCATTTAGTGGATTGGAATATTCTCTCTAGACCATTCTCTCTTCGCTATTGGAACATCAAAATTTCAGATTGGTTCAACATTGCTCTCAGGATCAAGAGTATGTTGTTCGTTCTGAGAAGCATGGGTCTGTGGTTTCAGCTTATACATATTAAATATCTCAAAGATGAACCTTGGGAATGTTGGATCTACCAAAATAGTTTCTCTATCCAGAACACTTCACATATATGGAAGGGGTTTATTCATGTTCTCCCCTGGATCAACCACATGTTGGGATGGTGTGTGGGTGATGGTGCTTCCATCAAAATTGGTGTAGACCCTATCACTGGACTAAAATCTCATTTACTTCTCTCTGATGATCTTTGTGCTTATCTATATGACTATGGGATAAGTAATCTTAGTCAAGATTGCAAATGGTGAACATGCCATGTCCTCTTCCTATTAGCTGTCAACTGAGGACCTGAAACTTGGAGGGGAGTGGAAGGAGGAGTGGTAATTTTTCACTAGGGGACTCTATCATGGAGGATTTAGTTTGAACTCCCAAAAAGACTGTATTCTCTGGTTGGCATAACAAAAAAATGGTGAAGTTACAATTGGATTATGATCTTATATATAACAATGTCTATGCGAATCTGTCGAGTTGGAAGTACAAGCAGCTCTCGTTATGGAATCTCCCACCAAAAAAAATGCTTCAGCTATCTCTGTGCTGAAAACTATATCAGTACATGGGATGATCTTCTAAAATGTGGATGGATTGTACCAAATCATTGTTTCATTTGTAACGCATCAAGTGAATCGATGAATCATCTGTTTGTCACTTGTATCTTTGCTTGGGAAGTAAGGACTGCACTAGCCACCAGACACAGGTTGGTCTTCAGATGGAATGATACATCACTAAAGGAAAATCTAAATAGTTGGACTATTCCAACCATCAGTCATAGTCTATTGCATCTTCCCTTTTTTTATATCTAGAGTATTTGGAATACTCGTAACCGCTACATTTTTGATGATCTGGTTTTGAGGGTGAAAACAATATGCCACAGGATTTTGGAGCTGGTAAACTCGTTTCCTGTTGCTGAAAAAAATATTTCTCTTCAGAATATTGGCTCTATGCCTGAGCGCAGCTACCCCTCTAGTTTTTTTATGGTGCTGCTACATCTAATATAGGTGGTGCTGGTTTCACTATGCATATTAGTTCTTCTCATTAGTTTTATGCCAACATGGGTTGTGGCATTAGCACAAACACTAGGGCAGAGTTGCTAACACTTTGGGAACTTTTGGTTTTTGCGGTTGCTTTGGGCCTCCCTTCACTCTTTTTCTATGGAGACCCCTAGGTTATCATTAACTGGGAAAACTCTGATGCACGGCTTGATGCTATTGATCTAAATCATTGGTGTGACTGTATATCTGAGGTAAAATATTCCTTTCTCTCCTTAAACCTTCATCATATCTACATGAATAAAAATATGAGTGCTGATGCCTTATCCAAGGAATCTCTTATACTTGAGATGGGTCAAATCTCATATATTGAATTTATGGATGGAGAGTTTATTGGAAGTAATACCATTGCCTTTTTTAAGGGATGTGTATCTACATTTTCTTGATATTTCTATTTGTCTCTAATCATTTATGAGTTGACTATTTGTTGAGCCTTGATATCTGTTATGATATGGATTGTATTTGACATTTTTTTGTCTTATCTTGGGGGATATCTTCTCCCCCTAAGGGTTTCCTTGGATAAGCCTTCAGGTCTCTTATTGTGCTCCCTTGGATTGTGACAAAGGCTCCCTTAAGGAGAGTATAGGATTCTTGTACTAGCCTCCCAACTATTGGGGGTTGTTTGTTGTTTGGATACTTGGTATCTCAGTTATGTAAATGTTACCTTTGATTCTTATGAACATAAAAAAACTTCTAATTTCAACTAAAAAAAAACATAGGTGGAATTGTTATAATATTATTGTGATAGACTAACTTGTTATAGATTTTTGTCTAAAACCATTGATGTAGAGCTATTGATATACCTACACCAAAATAAATCTGAAATCTATGTTAATGTAAGGATATAAATTAGGTTGGAAATTGTATGATATAATACATAAACATCATGTGTGTGTGTGTGTGTGTGTGCGTGTGCGTGCGTGTTTAGGAATTAATTTTGTAGTAGAATAATAGTAAATGTGTGGACTTCCTCTTTTATATTCATGAGATTCCATTTAACATGTATTGGACCATATCATATAATATGCTCCATTCTGGTTGTGGAAACTTTAAATTGAAAATTTATATATTTTATATGATTATTCCTATCATGTATCTTAATTGAACATATTCACAATCTTGCAATTAAGAGCCTTTATATTTGTCTCAAATTTTTTAATATAGATTTTTTGGGTAATTATTTTAAAATAACTAAACACTTTACTTGTTGGAGAAAATAAATTACTTTTATGACTAAATAAATGACCACTTAACAACAATCAATGACTAAATAAATGTCCAGTTAAGTGGCAATAAATGACTAACAGTCATGCGACTAAACTCAGTCATTTATATGCAATTTTTAGTAGTTGTTTTAGTTATATATCTCACTTTTTCTACTAGTGATAAACCACTTATCAAAGAAACCTTCCATTGGGGATACCTATTGATATCCCCTTGAGTATAAGAAAAAAATTAATTGAGTAAATGTATTTTTATTTTATTTCATTTTCAACTGAATTAATGTAAATATATTACTTCTAATAATTGTTTGGTATACTATTTAACATACTAAATGTATTCAATGCATTTACTAATATCATTGATATAATATTCAATATTTTTGCAAGCAAAGTTTTGATTATGAGTGATTTATCCACCATCTTTCATTGCACC
The DNA here is from genome assembly GCA_001517045.1 of Pseudotsuga menziesii. Taxonomy (NCBI): domain Eukaryota; kingdom Viridiplantae; phylum Streptophyta; class Pinopsida; order Pinales; family Pinaceae; genus Pseudotsuga; species Pseudotsuga menziesii. The sequence goes on from LPNX010702305.1 coordinate 86,577, forward strand.
CGACTACAATTGCGTATAGAGAGAAGCCTACTAAATAATGACAAATCATAGATGAATCATACCAAGAATGGTCGAATCAACTGGTTGAGTCAACAATTCAAAATGTCTACAGTAACACTGGTTCTTAACATGTTGGCAATGAAGGAAATAAAATAGAGGTTGGTCCCTGTTATAGCGGATTTCACCACACTAGGTGAATCACACATTGTATGGCCTTCCCCTGTCCCGCTACAGACTCATTAGCCCCTATAGACCACTTTTTGTCTTTTGATGTATCATTGACCATCCCTAAAAACATTAGAAAAATGATATACGCGGCCTTTTCCCCGATAACCGCGTACATACACGAATATTCCCTCTATAGTTGCGTACATCGAGATGTGTGCATAATCCAAAATCCTTTGGAGCATTCCTTGACTTGGATCCGACTCATATGACTCCTAGCCTTCCACATGCCTTGAGATCGCACGGATTCGACCTTTCAGTATCCCTTTGAAAAGCTATATAAGGAACCCATTGAGACATTGAAAGCATAAGAGAGAATTGAGA